>CAJRSG010015393.1:8047-54962 GCA_907169655.1 Acomys percivali
ACACACACACACACACACACACACACACACACACACACACACACACACACCCCAAAGCATAGAAAACATCTCATTATGGAAGCTGTAGTGTGTCACTGTGCATCCCACAGTATACCCTTCTGCCCACATCTTTACTTGCAAATGCTCACTGTAATGAGTTAGTGATTTGGTTAGAGGTCTCTGGCTTCTGTGACACTATATCTCCACCAGGCCTCCTCCTGGTTATCCCATTCTTGCCCTGTGTTATGGAGATCCTGCAGCTTTAGGTCAGCAGGACTGGCCCTTTCCTGTGCACTAACAGTACAGAGATGATGTTGATTTTGGGATGGGGCAACTCAAAGCCATGGATCTGGGTCTGGGTGGTAGCTGAACTGGTCAGCTTGCTGGCTTTTCCTTATCAGCACCACCAGGGCCAAGCTCTCTAGTACTGCTCCGGCTAGGGTACCCAATGCTGCCATTGGCAGGAGGAAGGGTTAGCACTCCTGGTCTCTCTCATGCCCTTGGGTGGTTCACCCCCACCCATGCTTCCAGAGCCAGCTCCATTGTGCTGCCCAGTCTAGGCACAGTGTCCACTCTCCCAAGTGCTTCAGTCAGTGAGCGGCTGGGACAGTTCTCCCTCATTCAGACTTTTGGGCTGGCTCACCTGTGTTTTCACCATCAGGGGCAATTCCACTGTGTTGTGCATGTGAGGTGATGGGCTCACTCTCCCAAGTGCTATAGCCCATGGGGGGGGCAGGGATAGCTCTCCTGCTCTCATGGCTTTGGAGCTAGCTCTCCCAACTACTTCAGGTGATGAAAAGAAGGACAGGACATCATCTACATCAACACACCCAGCTGAGTCTCATGGGAGCTCTTCCTTGCTCATATCCTCGGGGCTGGTTCACCCATGCCCCTTCCACCAGGGCCAGCCAGCTCTACTGTGCTGCCAAGGTGAGGTGCAGGGCCTATTCTCCCTGGGGATGCAGTCAGTGAGGGGCAGGACCACCTCACCCATTCTCATGACCCCAGGATCAGCTCCGCATACTGCCTCAGGCAGCAAGAGATAAATGGGGTGAAGGGCATCACCCCAGCGCCCAGTTTATCACATGGCAGAGGAGTCACAGGACCAGCTCTCCTACTCTTACACCTTTGGGGCTGGCTCACCTGTGCCCCGCTTCCCTCACCGCCCCGCCCTACTTGCTAAAGAAGAAATACTTGACAAATCTTCCCTTCTAGGCTTTCTTAAAGGTCATATTCTGCCACTAGTCAGTGAAAAGTGAACATGACTTCTGAAGTCCCTCAGACTAGTATGTAATAAGTATTGGTTTTTTTTGTGTGGAATGTTGCTGGTAGTTTAAAGGTATGGCCTAATAAATGCTTAATATTAGGCTTACGATGAGTACAGTGGTATTATCTAGCCCACTTTTACAATCAATAAAGACACAGACATCTGATATATTTTTAGAATAGCCTATTTCCACCTGGGGCCAGGCAGATTTACCTCCTAAACTGTGGAGTGTCTAGATAGAGGCCCACGGCCCACGGAGAATGGCCAGTGACGCGTCAGTGGCTCCTAAGGCTCCTTAAGTGGTCGCGATCCACTGCACGGTGTTGATATACTAGGGACTCTTAGCACACTAGTGAAGTCTCAAAATGGAGCAGAATCTAGGGCGGTGACTTTTCCCCCTTCTTTACGGAAGTCTCCTGAGGTGACTTTGACCCCACCTCAACCCCCACATTTCCTCAGAGCTATACCAACCTGATTGATTGCTATTGGTGCTTGAGGCTAGTCTGGGATTGTCTGATTGGCCCTTTAACCTTTTAAAGGCCTTTACACTGGACAATAAATCTGGTTTTTTGCTTGCTTGGTTCGAGTTACATCAAGATATTTTATGGTTTTTTTTTTTTGTGGTTATTGTGAAGGGTGTTGTTTCCCTAATTTTTTTTCTCAGCCCATTTGTCTTTTGTATACAGGAGGGCTACTGATTTTTTGAGCTAATTCTGTATCCAGCCACTTTGCTGAAGGTGTGTATCAGCTGCAGGAATTCCTTGGTGGAATTTTGGTGGGCACTTATGCTCCTCTCTAAGATTTGTAACAACCATGGGACCACTACTTTGCACTGAGTAAAAAAAAACTCTTTCAACCCAGGTGCAGAGTTAGGATAGAAAGTCAAATGACAGTGAATGCTTTCGGCCATGTGCATGTATGGGTCAGAGAGGTTGCTGGGTTATTCTGCATTGGAGACAGCAATGCTGAGAGGGGAGGGGCATCATCATGACCTGCTCTAGGGCTCTGCAACATGACTCCGGTGGTGCCAATCACCAAACTGTTCAGTGATGAATCCACAAGGACCTCTGGGCCTACAAGTAGGCCCTGGTCCACATAACTGTCATCTTCAGAGAAAGTGCCATTCACCCCTGGCTGGGGCTTGGCCAATACCTCCATGGGAGAGGCTGTATCTAGGCAGCAGCTGCGTGGCCTTCCCAGAGGGCACATCCTGTAGTCTAAAGACATGATGTACTGAAGGTAGTCATGAGACTCATGTCCTATAACTACAGGCATATGTTCCTCTAGGTGGCGGTGCAGGTCCCTGGGTGAGCCAGGCCTGCAGCAGGCAGGACTCGGGGTATGGCTCTGGGTGCATGTTATGCAGTTACCCAGGCTGTAGCAGCTCCCTGGGTTGCAGGTCATGCAGCTCCGTGGGCACAATGTTGACTGGGCCCGGGCTGGCAGCATCCACTAGAGCCTTCATCCACATCTCCATCTTGATGCATGTCCTCTGAGCTGGTGGGATGCAGTGGCCAGGGTGTGGGACTGTAGTGGTCACTGCACAGTTATACGGAGCAGATGGGCCCTGGGACGTGCACATCCTTGAGGTCACTAGGTGCTGAAGCCGAGGAGAAGGTGTCCTTATCTGTGGGCACAGTGCTGCCTTTGCCATTGGCCTTCTGTTGGCAGACAAACACCTGTTCAGTTTTGGACCTGTTCTTCCCTTTCTTGTCCTCACTGCCAGTGTTGCAGTTTGCAATATCTTTGCCATAGCAGCAAGGGACTGGGACCGAATCACCATAAAGTCTTTGCTTTTACTCAGGTTGAGAGATTTTCTGAAAAATTTCCGACTTACTTTCTTCACTCTGACTAGTAACCTAATCCAAGGGGGGAAATTTCTCTCTGGAGCAAATATCCCCAAACATTAGGAAGGGCTGCAATGCCTCATGGGTGAACTCTGCCCAGCTTTATTTAACCTCTGGAGCTATTTTCTACAGGCAAATCATATGGAGACAACTTCTCAATTTAGAGTTCCTCTTCCCAAATAACTGTAGCTTGTGTCCAGGTGACAAAATCTGGCCAGCATACTACCATTCCTCACACAAAACAAAAACTTTCCTGGAGCAGGGATGGATGCTAAATCTTTTTACATCTATACATGCAGCACCCGAGGCTGCTGGCTCAGCTACCCTCCTCCCCGCCCCACTTGGTCCTCCTCCTTTCTTCTACACAAAGGGAGGGTGCAGGACACCCACAGAGCAGCAGCCCAGGGGGAGCTGAGCCTCTGTGCAGGAGCCCTGGCTGCCCTCCTCCTTGGCATAGCTCAGTAGGCAGGATCTTTCATTACGTTGATGGATTTTTGTATATTGAACCAGTCTTGAATTCCTGGGATGAAACCTACTTGATCATGGTGGATCATGTTTTTCATGTGTTCTTAGATTAGATTCAGTTTGAAAGTGTTTTATTGAGTATATTGGAATCAATGTTTCTAAAGGAGATTGGTCTGAAATTCTCTTTTTTTTTCTTCAGTCTTTATGTGGTTTAGGTATCAAGGTGACTGTGACATTATAGAATGAGTTAACCAATGTTCCTTCTGTTTCTATTGTGTGGAATAATTTGAGGAGTATTGATATGAGCTCTTCTTTGAAGGTCTGGTAGAATTTTGTTGAATCCACTGGCTCTGGGCTTTTTTCTTTTTTGGTTGAGAGACTTTTGATGACTGCTTTTATTTCCTTAGGGGATATGGGACTATTTACTTTGTTTAACTGATTTTGATTCAACTTTGGTAAATGGAATTTATCAAGAAAATTGTCCATTTTATTTAGATTTTCAAATTTTGTGGCATATAGGCTTTTGAAGTAAGACCTAATAAATCTTTGTATTTCCTCAGTATCTGTTGTTATGTCTCTCTTTTCATTTCCAATTTTGTTGATTTGGATACTCTTTGTCTTTTAGTTAGTTTGGCTAGGGGTTTGTTTATTTTGCTGAAATTCTCAAAGTACCAGCTATTAGTTTCTTTGAATCTTTGAATTGTTTTTTTTTTCCAATTTATTGATTTCAGCTGTGAGTTTGAGTATTTCCAGCCATCTACTCCTCTTTGGTAGGTCTACTTTTTTTTTTGTTCTAGAGCTTTCAGGTGTTCTGTTAAGTTGCTTGGATGAGATGTCTCCAATTTCTTTATGAAGGCAGTTAGTGCTATGAACTTTCCTCTTAATCCTGATTTCATTGTTTCTTATAAGTTTGGGTATGTAATACCTTAATTTTTATTTAATTCTAGCAAGTCTTTAATTTCTCTCTTTATTTCATACGGACCCAGTTGTCATTGTTCAGTTTCCACGTGTGTGTAGGCCTTTTGTTAGTTCTATTGTTGAAGTCCAGCTTTAGTCCATGGTGGTCTGATAAGATGCAATGGATTATTTAAATTTTCTTGTATTTGTTGAAGCTTGCTTTGTGACTTACTATATGGTCAATTTTGGAGAAGGTTCTTTGAGGGACTGAGAAGAAGGTATAGTCTTTTTTGTTTGGGTTGAAAGTTCAGTAGATATCCATTAAGTCCATTGGATTCATGACATCTCTTAGTTTCATTATTTCTTTTTTAAAAATTTGTGTCTATATGATTTGTCAATTAGTGAGAGTGGGGTGTTAAAGTCCCCCAATATTAATGTGTGGTATTCGATGTGTGATTAAGCTTTAGTCATGATTCTTTTATGAATGTAGATGACTTGTATTTGGGGCATAGGTGTTCAGAATTTAGATGTCATCTGGTGGAATTTTCCTTTGATGAGTATGAAGTGTCCTTCCTCATCTCTTTTGATTAATTTGAGTTAAAGTCTATTTTATTAGATATTAGAATGGCTACTCCAGCTTTCTTCTTGGGTCTGTTTACTTGCAAAACCATTTCCAGCCCTTTACTCTCAGGTAATGTCTAATTTTGTGGCTGAGGTATGTTTCCTGTATGCAGCAGAATGATGGGTCCTGATTTTGCATCCATTCTGTTAGTCTGGGTCTTTTTATTGAAGAATTGAGTCCATTGATGTTGAGAGATATTAGTGACCAGTGACTGTTAGAACCTTTTATTTTAGTGTTGATTGTGTAAATGTGTTTGTGTGGTTGTCTGATTTTGATTTTGCTGTAGCAAAGTCATTTATATTCTGCTTTTTTGGTGTAGTTGACCTTCTCAGGTGGGAATTTTCCTTCTAGTAACTTCTGTAGTGGTGGATTTGAGCATAGATATTGTTTAAGTTTGGTTATGTTGTGAAATATCTTGTTTTATCCATCTATGGTGATTGAAAGATTTGCTGGATATAGTAGTCCTGACTGGCATCTGTGGTCTCTTAGGGTTTGTAAGATGTATTCCCAGACCCTTTTGGTTTTATGGTCTCTGCAGAGAAATCAGGTGTGATTATGATAGGTTTGCCATTATATGTTACTTGGCCTTTTCCCCTTGCAGCTTTTAATATTCTTTGTTTCTTTTGTACATTTAGTGTTTTGATTATTATGTGGCTGTAGGATTTTCTTTTCTGGTCTAATCTATTTGGTATTCTGTAGGCCTCTTGTATGCTTATAGGCATCTCTTTCTTGAGATTGCTGTAATTTTCTTATATGATTTTGTTGAAAATATTTTCCCTGACCTTAGGGCCACGAATCTTCTCTCTCTTTGAATCCTATAATTCTTAGGTTTCATATTTTCATGATGTCCTTGATTTCTTGGATGTTTTGTGTCAGGAATGTTTTAGATTTAATATTTTTCTTGACAGGTGCATCAATTTCTTCCATTGTGTCTTCTACATCTGAGAATCTTTCCTCCATCTCCTGTATTCTGTTGGTGACACTTACCTCTTTAGCTCCTGTTTTCTTTCCTAAATTTTCCCTCTCCAGGATTTCCTCAGTTTGTGCTTTCCTTATTGTTTCCATTTCCATCTTCAGGTCTTGAATCATTTTATTGGATTCTTTCATATGTTTGTTGACATTTTCCTCCATTTCTTTTTTAAATTTATAAATTATTTCTTTATTCTATTTATTAAATGTTATAATTATTAAATTATTTATAAATTATTTAATTTTTAAATTTTATTTTATTAATTTATTCTTATTACATCTCAATGGTTATCCAATCCCTTGTATCCTCCCACTCCTCCCTCCATCCCATTTCCTCCTTACTCCCCTCCCCTATGACTGTGACTGAGGGGGACTTCCTCCCCCTTTATATGCTCATAGGGAATCAAGTCTCTTCTTGGTAGCCTGCTATCCTTCCTCTGAGTGCCACCAGGTCTCCCCATTCAGGGGACTTGGTCAAATATGAGGCACCAGAGTACATGTGAAAGTCATACCCCACTCTCCACTCAACTGTGGAGACTGTCCTGTCCATTGACTAGATCTGGGTAGGGGTTTGAAGTTTACGGCCTGTATTGTCCTTGGCTAGTGCCATAGTTTGAGCGGGACCCCTGGGCCCAAATCTGCCTATCATAATGTTCTTCGTGTAGGTTTCTAGGACCCTCTGGATCCTTCAACTTTGCCATTCTCCCATGATTCTCTCATCTAGAGTCCCAATAGCATGTCCTCCCCTCTGTACCAGTTTCCTGGTAAGTGAAGACTTTCATGGGCTAGTATGCAGATATAAGTGAGTATATACCATTTGAGTCTTTCTGCTTCTGGGTTAACTCACTCATTATGATCATTTGTAGCTCAATCCATTTATCCACAAATTTCGGGACTTCCTTGTTTTTAATAGCTGAGTAGTATTCCATAGTGTATATGTACCACAGTTTCTTTACCCATTCTTCTACTGAGAGACACTTAGGCTGTTTCCATGATCTGGCTATTATGAATAAGGCTGCTATGAACATGGTTGAGCAAATTTTCTTGTTGTGTGCTGGTGCATCTTCTGGGTATATTCCAAGGAGTGGAATAACTGGGTCTTGAGGAAGCCCTATTCAGAGTTTTCTGAGATAGCAACAAAGTTGTTGTACAAGTTTGCATTCCCACCAGCAATGAAGGAGTGTTCCTCTCTCTCCACATCATTGCCAGCATGTGGTGTCGTTTGAGTTTTTGATCCTAGCCATTCTGATGGGTGTAAGATAGAATCTCAGAGTTGTTTTGATTTGCATTTCCCTGATGACTACGGAGGTCGAGCATTTCTTTAAGTGTTTCTCAGCCATTCGATATTCCTCTGTTGAGAATTCTCTGTTTGGTTCTGAGCCCCATTTCTCAATTGGGTTATTTGTTTTGGTGGTGTTTAATTTCTTGAGTTCTTTATGTATTTTGGATATTAGCCCTTTGTCAGATGTAGGGTTGGTGAAGATCTTTTTTTTAGTCTGTAGGCTGTCGCTTTGTTCTCTTTGCAGTGTCTCCTGCCTTACATTTTTGTCTATTTCTTTATATGATTTGTTTAATTCCTTCATCTCTTTGTATTTTCCTGAAACTCTAACAGTGATTTATTCATTTCCTCTCTAAAGGCCTCAAACTTTTTGCTTTCTTGTATTTATTTAAAGACTTTATTTGTTTCTTCCATTATCATTTTCATAAGTATGTATTTAATGTCTTTTTATTGTGTTTAAGTTGTGTTAGGGGATCCAGGGCTGCTTGCTATAGGATAACTGGGTTCTGAAGATGCCATATTTCTCTGGTTTTGTTGGTTATGTTTTTATGCTGACCTTTAGCCATCTATTGTCTATGGTGCTGGCCAGTAGATCCTGGTTCCTGCTGGAGTTCTTGGAGGGTGTGTGGGTAGAGCCCTGGGCAGGAAGCTGGATGGTACTGAAGGTGTCCTCCTCATATTGTTGGGAATGGTCTTGGATTGGTGGGTGGTTCTCAGGGACTGGCTGGGGCCTCTCCTCAGCTGTATGAACCTGGGGGCCAAGTCAGCTCCTCAGATGCCCAGGTATTGTTTTCTTGAGAAGGCAAGACCTGGAGTTTCTTGCCTTTCTATTGGCTGTCTTGCTCCAAGGTTAATGAGGTCCCACTGCCCAGCCATTCTACTCAGTCAATGTGCTCAGACACTATGGTCACTGAGTTGGGGAGCTCAAAGTTGGATTTGCCTGCTTGGGTATCAGAAGGTATTCATTTCTCCACAGGAAGGGTTGAGGCTGTGGTATCTTGAACATAACCACCTGGTAGGTAACTAACTACTTCATGGGATGCTGTGAAGTTGGGGCCAGAAGTTAAGTACCCAGAATGTTTCTGCATTGTGGCAGTGATAGTGGGCCTCTGAGCTGTGTGTCCCCTTCCAGGAAGCTAACCACTCCATGGGAGGATCTGAGATTGGGGATGCAAGACATGGTACACAGGAAGTCTCCATAGCATATCAGTGATAGTGGGCACCTGTGATGCAAGCTGCATGCCCCATTCTGGAAGGTAACCCTTTCACAGGAGGATCTGAGTTGGGGGCCTGCAAGCTGCGGTGTTTGGAAAGTCTCTGCTGAGTGATAGTAGGCACCCACAGTTGGAGCTGCCCCACTCATGTACCTAAAGGCCTGAAGCTGAGGCTGTGCTAGCGGGATGCCTGGAGGTTTTTCTAGGGTTTAGCTGGGTGACCTGGGGTTAGACCCAAGATTTTCTCACAACGTACGTTCTTCTCTCACTTGAGAAAGATAGCCATTTGGGGCTTTTGGGTCCACTGTAAGCCTGTAAGTTGCTCTGCTCTCACTGCTGTCCTGCTGTTCAGTTATGGAGCATACTCAGCACCACCATTTTGGATCAACCTCCTGTATCTTGTCAGGCCATGATGGGTTAAAGCTGGACTTCTATAAAAAAAAGAAAGAACAGAAATCCTACAAGCTCATGGAAACTGAAGATATTTCTACTCAATGACCACAGGGTCAAGGAAGAAATTAACATCTTTCTAGAGTTTAGTGAAAATGAGGGCACATCACTCTCAGACCTATAGGATACAATAAAAGCAGTGTCAAAGAGGAAAGTTCATAGCACTAAGTGCCTTCATAAGGAAAATAGTGAGATCTCATACTAGCTAAAAACTAGCATACAGCACACTTGAAAGTCCTAGAATAATAAGAAAACACATCATAGAAGAGTAGATGGGCAGGAACTAATCAACTCAGGGCTGAAACTAAGGGGTTAGAAGCAAAGAGAACAATACCAAGAATAAATGAAACAAGGAATGTATTTTTTGAGAAAATGACCAAGGTAGACCAGCCCTTAGCCAAATTAACTAGAAGGCAGAGAGAGAATATCCAAATTAACTAAATCAGAAGTGAAAAGGAAGACATAACAACAGACACCAAGGAAATCCAAGGAATCATTAGGTTTTATTGAAAAACTTGTATTCCATAATATAAGAATGAAATGGATTTTTTTTGATTGATACCACCTATTAAAGCTAAAGCAGGGTCAGGTAAATAATGAAAATAGGCCTATAACTCCTAAGGAAATAGAAGCAGTCATTAAAAGTCTCCTAACCAAAAGAGGCCAGGCCCAGATGGTTTTAGTGTATAATTCTATCAGGTCTTCAGAGAAAAGCTAATATAAATACTCCTGAAATTATTACACCAAATAGAAACAGTAGGAACAATACTAAATTAATTTTATGAGGTTACAGTCATTCTTATACTTAAACCACACGAAGATTCAATGAAGAAAGATAATTTTATACCAGTCTCCTTTATGAACATTGATGCAAGAACATTCCATAAAATATTTGCAAACTGAAACAAAGCACATCACAAACAACATCTACCATGGTCCAGTAGGATTCATACCAGAGATGCAGGGATTATTCAACATAAAAATTCTATCAATTTAATCCACCATTAAAAAAACCGAGAGAACCCTCCCCCACATGATCATCTCATTAGATGCTGAAAAGGCCTTTGACAAAATCCTACACCCCTTCATGATATAAGTCTTGGAGAGATCCGTGATTCAAAGTACATATATAAAACACAATAAAGGCAATATACAGCAAGCCAACAACCAACATCAAATTAAATAGAGAGAAACTTAAGGCAAGTCCACTAAAATTAAGGACAAGAAAATACTGTGCACTCTCTCAATAGAGATTCAATATAGTACTTGAAGTTCTAGCTAGAGTAATAATACGGCTATAGGAAATCAAGGGGCTATAAATTGGAAAGGAAAAATCCAAAGTACCTTTATTTGCAGATGATATAATAGTGTACATAAGTGACCCCCAAAATTCTACCAGAGAACTCCTATAGCTGATAAACACCTTCATCAAATTGTCTGGATGCAAAATTAACTAAAAAAAACAGGCTGAGAAAGAAGTTAGGGAAGAATACACTTCTCAACAGCCACAAACAATAGAAAATATCTCAGGGTAACTCTAACCAAGCAAGTGAAAGACATGTATGACAAGAACTTCTAATCTTTGAAGAAATGAATTTTAAAAATCAGAGAATATAAATATCTCCAATGCTCATGGATTGGTAAGATTAACATAGTGCAGATAGCTATCTTAATGAAAGTAATCTACAGATTCGACACAATTCCCATCAAAATTTCAACACAATTCTTTTCAGACCTTGAAAGAATAATACTCAACTTCATTTGGAAGAACAAAAACCCCAGGATAACTAAAATAGTTATAACTAAAACAGAATAACTAAAATAATAAAAGAACTCCTGCAAGAATCTTCACCCTGATCTCAAGCTGTACTATAGAGCAACAGTAATAAAAAACTGCTTGGTACTGGCATAGAAATATACTGGTGGATCAATGGGATCAAATAGAAGAACATCTACCAAAAACTTGATTTTTTGACAAAACAGCCAAAAACCATACGGTGGAAAAAAGGGTAGCATCTTCAACAAATGGTGCTGTTATAACTGGATATCTGCATGTAGGAGAATGCAAAGAGATCCATGTTTATTATCCTGCACAAATCCCGAGTCCAAGTGGATCAAAGACCTCAACCTAAAACTGGATACACTGACTCTGTTAGAAGAGAGAGTGGGGGAATAGCTTTGAATGCTCTGTCACAAAAGGAAACTTCCTGAATGGAACAACATATCAGGAAATAAGATCAACAATTAATAAATGGGATCTCATGAAACTTAAAAGCTTCTGTAAGGCAAAGGATACCATAAAAAGCAGCCACCAGAAGGGGAAAGATTTTCACCAACTCAACATCTGACAGAGTGCTGACATCTGAAATATATAAAAAAAAACTCAAGTAACTAAATATCAACAAACAAAGCAACCCAATAAAAAAATGGGGTGTAGATCTAAACAAAGAAGTCGCAACAGAGGGCTCCCTAATGGCCGTGAAGCACTTAAAGAAATGTTCAAAACCCCTACTAATCAGAGAAATACAAATCAAAACAACTCTGAGATTCCAACTTACACCTGTTGAATGGCTAAGATCAAAAACTAAAATTACAAAAAACAAACACACAATAAACTAAAGTGACAACTCATTATGTCAAGGATGTGGAGCAAGGGAGCACTCCTCCATTGCTGGTAGGAGTGCAAATTTGTATAATCACTTTGGAAATCAATTTTTCAGTTTCTCAGGAGATTGAGACTAATTCTACATCAAGACACAGCTAAACTACTCCTGGACATATATCCAAAAGATGCTCCATCATTCCACAAGGACACTTGCTCAACTGTATTTGTCACAGACATGAGAACAAGTCATAGAGGCTTTGCTTGACAAAATTCCAGAGACCCCTAACTACCCAGCATGATCTCTAGATATTCAGAAAATCTGTTGAGGCTTTGTTTGACAAAGATCCAAAGATCTGTGGCTGATCACTACTGCCCTTAAATATTATATATGGTTCAGGTGTATTTTTTTCTAAAAACTGCTTTGAAATCTGCTGTTTCTCCCAAAACTGTCTTTTTCTTTATTTCTAGTACTAGTGAAATTCACACTGGAAAACTTCTTCCCACAGAGTATGTTGAAAGAAGGCATCTGGCCAAAGGCTTGAGACAATGAGGGTTTGACTGTGAGCAGCCAAGCAGAAACTGCTTTAAAGAAAGTTAAGACCTTGACATAGCAATACCTACCTAGATTCTGTTATCTGTAGAAACGTTTCTTTAGGATCTGCATTGAAAGCAATAGAAGGTGGGCTGGAACATCATGCTTTACATATATTTTACAATAGAGGATCTCTTGGCAGCTTAGGCTTGGATAAAGATGGATAGCATGCCTGTTGGTTTGGGACTGAGAGTAAGTCAAGTTTTTTCTTCATTAGAGAACATTTAGTTTCAATCTATGACAATCATGTAAACACAATGGTTTTAGCCCAGGGAGATTGATAATTAAACTTTCCTAAGTATTATTTAAGAAGTAATAATCATGTCATGCTGACTATTGCCTGGAAATTGATTGATTTTTGGTGTATGCTTTATTGTAGGTTATACAGAACTGTTTTGCATTTCTTTTTAGATTGTTTTCTTGCTCTGTTGATTTTTAAATGCCCCATTGATTATAAAATATGAGAAAATAATGATGTAGTCTGTAATGGAAAAAAAAAACCCACTGAATTTCATTTTAAATAAAGTACTGGAGTTGGCCCAAGGAGGAAGGAATTCCCAAGAAAAATAAAGTTCTCCTGGGCTACAAGATCTTTCAGATGAGTTTTGATCCTCATAAAGGATTGGGCAAACATGGTCTATGCATACTCAAACCTGTTCTCCAGGGTGGAGAGGCTGGGATTGGGGCATCCTTTTTCCTAGGGGCCTTTGGATTAACTGCTGACCCTATTGTTTGGCTTTCAAATGAAGCAGTCTGGATCAAACAATGGCTGCTCAAATTTTAGTCCAAGAACCATTGCAACAGGGAAATTAAAAAAAAATCTACAAGGCTATAGAATTCTCCTGTTTTTGCTATAAAAAAGAAATCTATCTGGAAAATGGAGTTTGTTACAAGATTTCAGAAAGGTGAATGCTACTATGGAAACAGTGAGGCTTTACAGCCTGGATTGCCAACTCCCACAATGATTCCTCCTTGATACCAAGTGATAGTAATTGATTTGCAAGATTGATTTTTTTTTTTTTTTTTTACTCTTAAGCTTGCTGAACAGGATAGAAAAAGATTTATTTGTAGCCTCCTTTAAATTAATTTACAAAGACCTTACCAACATTTTCAGTGGAATGTTTTGCCTCAGGGTATGAAAAACACTGTGTCAGAAGTTTGTGAATGAAGCTTTGTTATCTATAAGGCAAAAACATCCCCTTGTCCTCATTATCCATGATATGATTGATATCTTAGTGTCACATCCTAATCATGATTATTTTATGCAAGCTTTGCAGGGAATGACCCTGGCTCTTGAAGCCTACTGACTTAAAATTTCTCCCGACAAAATTCAACTACAACCTTCTTTCAATTATCTAGGTAGAATTATCCAGACACAGTCTGTGATTCCTCAGCATCTACATTTGAATTTCTCACATCTGAAAACTTTAAATGACTTTCAAAAGGTGTTGGGAGAAATACGTTGGGTTAGTCCTTTCTTAAAATTGACTACTAAAGACTTAAAACGATTATTTAATAGTTTGAAAGGGCCTTCAGATCCAACTTCCTCTCATGAATTAATACCAGAGGGAAATTCTACTTTTGCAACTTGTACATCAAAAATTAAACAAACATCAGTTACAGATAATTTCCCTTGCTTTGCCCTGGGAAATTTTGGTCCTGCCTATGTGCTTTACACCTACTGGGGTCATTTGGTAGGAAGGTCCTTTAGAATGTGTCCATTTGTTGGCTGCTCTAAGAACAGTTTTAGCTGCTTACAGTACCTTGGTTGCTATGGTAATTATAAAAGCAAGGAAACAAAGCAGAGAAATATTAGGAGCAGAGTTCACTTTCTTTTCATTTTTTTGAGACAAGGTTTCTATGTGTAGCCTTGGCTATTACAGACTCCCTTTGTAGACCAGGCTGGCCTCAAACTCACAAAGATCCACCTGCCTCTGCCTCCCGAGTGCTGGGATTAAAGGCGTGTGCCACCACACCTGGCCCAGACTTCACTTTTATCTTTAGTACCTTATAATAATGAACAGTTTGAGTGGTTTTAAAATATGTCAGAGGATAGGCAATTGACATTTCATAATTATACAGGACAAATAAAGTTTCATCTTCCTCATCACCCTTTGAGGCGTGTTTCTCAAACAGGCTGTCACCTTCCCTATATTTTTCAGCAATAACTGATTTTTTTTTTGCGCCATTACTGTCTTTACTGATGTTTCAGCACAGGCATCCCAGTAGTAGTTACAGAGGCCAAAGACTGAAAAAGCAGACTTCTTTGACTTTAGCTCAAAAGGCTGAGATTGCTGTTTCTATGTTTTCACATTGTCCTTTAATCTTTATACTGATTTTCAGTATGCTGCTCGACTTTTCTCAGTTATTGAAACTGCTGTTATGGATTATGATTAGACTTAAATAAATGACCTTCTGCTTGAACTTCAGACATTGGTACAGGCAAGAGAGCTCCCATATTGTCTTACTCATATGAAGGCTCATTTTTCCCTTCCGGAACCTCTGACAGAAGGAAATCACTTGGCAGATGAAGCTACAAAATTGACTATGCCAACACTCACCCCCACAGAACAAGCATGCCTTATATCATCAAAACTCTTCAGCATCAATTTCATTTGTGCAGAGAAGGGGCTCCACAAGTTGTTAATCAGTGTCAGGCCTGTCCAATTCACCATCCAACCCAACAATTAGGTGTAAACCCTCGAGGCTTGAGGGCTGGAGATTTGTGCCAAATGGATGTTACATATAATCCTTCTTTCAGAAGAAACTCTTTTGTACATGTTTGTATAAATACGTATTCTCAAGTACAGAGAAGCCTTAAAGGATGTTATACAACATTTGTTCTATTGTTTTTCTCATCTAAGAATGCATAAACATTTAAAAACAATAATGCCCCTGCTTATTCCAGTAAAGGTTTTGCTCACTTTTCTTCTACCTTTAATATTAAACATACTACAGGACAAGCCATCATGGAGCGAGTACATCAGACTCTTAAAGCCCAAATAATGAAGTTGAAAAATGGTGATTTGTGTTACTATCCCCCACCTCATACTCTGACACATTCCATCTTTGTTTTAAATTATTTAAACAGGGGAGGAGGTGGCTTAAGTGCCATGGAAAGACATTAGGGCTGACAAACTGAAGATAAACCTAAAGTTATGTGCAAATATTTATTAACTTCACAATGGAAGGGACCAGATGTCTTACTAATGAGTGGGAACAGGACAGATGAGGTGTGGGACGCACAGAGGGAAATAGTACTGGGAGAGGCAACTGGACTGGGGAGGCTTCTCTGGGATGAGCTAGAAACCTAGGACAATGGAAACTCCCAGGAATCCATGGGAGTGATTCCACCTAAGACTCCTAGAAATGGCAGGTATGGAGCCTGAACAGGCTATCTACTGTTACCAGGCAAGACTTCCAATGGAGGGACTGGGACACCAACCCAGCCACAAAACCTTAGACTCACAAATTGTGCTGCCTACAAAATGTGCAGGGGTAAAAGATAGAAACTGAGGGAAATGACTGGCTCTGCTTGATACCAATGCCATGAGAGGGAGTCCACTCCTGACACTATTAATGACATTCTGCTATACTTGCAGACAGGATCCTAGCATTACTGTCATCAGAGATGCTTCACCTAGCAACTGATGGAAACTGATGCACATAACCACAACCAAACACTAAGTGGAGCTTGGGAAATTTTGTGGAAGAGGGAAAGAAAAGATTGTAGGAGGTAGAGGGGCCAAGGGCACCACAAGAAAACCTACAGTCAACTATCCTGGTCCCATGGGTCTTCATAGAGACTGAACTGCCAATCAGAGAGCATGCATGGGATGGACATAGCCCTTCTGTGCATACATAACAGTTATGCAGCTGGGTCTTCACATGGCACTCCTAAATCAGGAGCAGGTGTTGTCTCTGACTATGTTGCCTGCCTTTGGATCCCTTTCTCCTAGACAAGGGATGCCTTGTCTAGCTTCAGTAGGAGAAGATGCGCCTAGTCCTACTGCAACCTGATATGGCAAGGCTGCTTGATATCCATGGAAGTCTTCCCTTTCTTTTGAGGAGAAGGAGAGGAAGGGTAGATGGGGGTGGGGAAGTTGATATGAGATCGAGGGACTGGAAGGAGTGGAGGGAGGAATAACTGTGATCAGGATGAAATAACTTATTTAGTAAAAAATATAAAAGAAGGCTTCAAACTTTATTTCTTCTGTTACTTGTTACTTATATAGCCAACAATGCCTTGTAGAGAGTCACATCATTTCACAAGTTGGTCAGTATCTTGTTCTGAATGTTGGCAAAGGCACCGACCAAGTGAGAACACAGGCAGGGATTGAAGTAATCAGAATCGAGGGGCCCATGCCTAGCCAGCGTGTGGTCTAATGGCTGGTAGGCATGGCATGTTATCAGAAGAAGGAGAATAAATAGTCATATTCTTCACTAGTACTAATTACAAACTATAGATTTCCAGAGAACTTCCTCGGTAACATGCCATGACTGACACAGGAATGATGTTTGTTGCAATGTCGTTAGTTTGAGTAGGTACTTCAGTGAGAAAAGTCGGCTTAAATATATCTAAGAATTAGGGGACAAGTAAATTACTATAGAAGCTATTCCCTGCAGCTGAAATAAAAGGTTGAAGCTGGTAGACTGTGACTTTGATGTGTTCAAGCATCATGTCCTAGCAATAGCCTTCACTGGTGCATTCTTAGCATACAACTTCTAGGTATTATTCTGAGGAACTGATATTCATTCACTCGTTAATCTTCAGCCAAACTGGATGAGTAGTGACTGTCATTTCACTAATTTTATTCATTTGGAAACAGACATGGAAGGGAAGGTTACATGTGGCTATTTGGCACTTGTAGCTAAGACATTTCCCCCAGGAAGAAATGAACTATTTTTTTTGAGCCAAAAGTCTCCATGTTACTTGGGATGTGCCACACAGCTAATCTAGGCCAGCTGGTTGTGAGCTGGGATGGACATATCTCTTCTGTCACCTCTCAGGGTTGTTTTCCAGAGACAGTAAGAGGGACCATCTTATTGACTGAATGGACCACACTTTCACAGAGACGTCACTATGGTTATGTCTCCTCATGCTTTTACCATTGTTTATTTGTTTGTTTTTGAGACAGATTCTTATGTTGGCTGGGTTGTCCTTGATATCAATTTGTGGCTAAGGATGATCTTAAAACCCTGATAGTATTGCTTCCACCTTCCAAATACTGTAGAATCACCATGTGCCATCATGCCTGCATAGTATTTATTTTGCATACTCCCATGTTGCAGTTTTCAGCATTTGGATTTTTGCTCAATGGTCCCTATCCTCTAAGTTTAGAGAGTTTCCAACTGTAAAAGAAAACAGTTATTGTACTTTGTTTTAAGCCGAATTATGGAGAGTGATGCTAAGTTTTCAAGTCACAGAGAAATAAAGCAGGGCAACCTGGTGGTCTGTCCCTGGAGTTAACACCTTTACCACTGTTACCACAAAGATCTGGCCTCAAGGTGGCAGAGGATGAATGACTTGGAAGGAAGCTTCTGTGGCTGAGCAACCTTTGTGAACCAATGATTGTTTTAGCAGTAACTTTTCCTGTATTTCTTTCTTGAAAAGATCATCTTCAGGTTATAGACCCCCTGTGGTCCACACAGTCCTAAGAACATGCTCCTTTTAACTCTCATTTATAAGTTGTTGAGGCCCAGCGAAGGAAGAGAGCCTTTAAGGAAATAGTAGACTTACAAAGAAAGGAATGTTAATCTTTATACTTGTTCAAAAGAAATGACCTCAGATTCTTTAGTTTGTATTTGAAGGTAAACAAAAATTTTAAGGACCAAAAAAATATCAAGAGGGAGAACATGGGTCACAGGCAGAGTTGAGGTGCTTCCTGATTAGCAAGTAGTGAGAGCTGATCTCCCACAGCATACCTGTGTACCCACTGTCTCCTCTTATCTCTCTTTTTTAGTAATTCATTCATATTACATCTCAATTGTTAGCCCATCCCTGGTAGCCTCCCTCCCTTCCTCCCGCTTTCCTCCTACTCCCCTCCCCTATGACTGTGACTGAGGGGGACCTCCTCCCTCTGAATATGCTCATAAGGTATCAAGTCTCTTCTTGGTAGCCTGCTATCCTTCCTCTGAGAGCCACCAGGCCTCCCCATCAAGGGGACATGGTCAAATATGAGGCACCAGAGTTCATGTGAAAGTCAGTCCCCACTCTCCACTCAACTGTGGAGAATGTCCTGTCCACTGCCACTGCCTTCTCTTACGTGCTTTATCAGATTCTCCTTTGCTTTAATTGCTTTAAAATGTTGATCTCGGAAGTGACCAGAAAGTTCAAGGCTATTTGAAGACTCAATATTGACAGGGAACAATGCTCTATGGATTTCACTTTATTGGAAGAAAAGATTGGCCTTAAGCCCAGAAACAACTCATAAGTTCCATTATTGAGTAGATTATTAAGTTAAAGGTTTATGTGTAATTGATTTGATAAAGTTTTTTTTTTTTTTTTGATTTTTCAAGACAGAATTTTTCTGTATAGCCTTGGCTGTCCTGGAAACTTGTTTTGTAGATCAGGGTGGCCTCAAGCTCAGAGATCTGCCTGCCTCTGTTTCCTGGATGCTAAGATTAAAGCCATGTGTCATCACCTGGCTGAATTTGATAGTTTCAAGTATAATTGTTTGGTGGTGAAGCAATTTCTTGACCACTTCTTTCACTCTTTATAACTCTTTATTTTATCATTCAAGAATATTAGTTAACTTCACATTTCTTCATTTTTTTGAAGTAATTTATTTACTCATTATAAAAATAAGGTCCCTCCTTAAGAAAATGAATCCTATTCTTTTTTTTCTTGTCCAGAAATTTATTACCTCCTTCCCTTCAGTTATTTTCCTAATCCTCTTCCTTTTCTCTCTTCTGACCTCTGTATCTGAAGTGGATCCATTCAGTCTTCTTCTCCTATTAATGATTCTTTCACAAGTAATGTTGGCTTCATTATTCAGCATAATGCAACCAGCCCCCAGTCTATAACTCTCATGGGCGATGATATTCTGTTGGTTTTCCCCTTGAGATAATCTCTTTCTCCTACTTAGATCTCTGTGGATAACTTCAATATATTGCTCACTAAAGATCCCCTCACTTCTTTTTGGTACTTTTGTTATCTCTGTTTTCTATAACTCACGGATCATGGAGACTCACACCCACTGTGCCATTTCTCTGACCCTTGAGTCTCCTTTCTTCTCAAGACCATCTGCTCCCTTACCTATCACCACTGCTCCCAGAGATGGTCACTGTGGAGGTTTACTCTAACTCCCTTCTTTGCTTTATATCGTGTCATATGTGGCCAAAATTTTCATGTGGCTGGAGATGTGTTTGAATTACTTCTCACTGCTTCATAAAGGGAGGTGTTTCTCACTGAAACTGGACTCTCTATTTTGTCTCCCCACACATTTTTGGTATCATCACGTTAGTCCTTTAGTATAAATCATCTGTCCTAAATGGCTGTATTTATGATTAAAAAAAAAAAAAGACTGGTGTCTTTGTCCTTGTTGAGCCTATTTAGAGCATAGAATAACCTGTGTTCTCGTATCCCTGTAGAAAGGCAGGTCACTGCTTCCACTGTTTCTTCTTTGAGCATGACTACTAGGAGATATCATGTGCTTCATCTGCTTCTTTGGCTTCTGTTCTGTGAGCCATGTTCTCTATCTTGAATTCCTCTTTTTCCTTTTAAAACCTCTGTTTACCTTAAAATACAAACTAATGAATCTGAGATTATTTTGAATAAACTGTGAAGATAAAATTACTTTCCCGGTGGGTCTGCCATTGGCTTATGGTCTCCTTTCCTTTACCAAGGCTCAAAACAAACAAACAAACAAACACAAAACAAAAACCAAACCCCAAAAGAAACAAAACTCCTTTTATAAACTTTACAGCCTGATACTAGCTCCCTTGTCCCCTTCCCACCCACTCCTGCCCTCATGCCCCCTCCTCATTTCCCCCTCCTTCTTTTCAGAGAGGGGGAACTTAAGGGGTATCAGCCTACCATGGCACCTTAAGTCACAGCAGGACTAAGTGCATCCTCTCCCCTTCCTCTAGCCAGACTGCCTTATCTAGCCTCAGTGGGAGAGGATGCACTTAGTCCTGCTGTGACTTAAGGTGCCATGGTAGGCTGATACCCCTTAAGTTCCCCCTCTCTGAAAAGAAGGAGGGGGAAATGAGGAGGGGGCATGAGGGCAGGAGTGGGTGGGAAGGGGATCAAAAGGCAGGGTACTGAGTCATAGACAACACATACTCCCATTATTAGGAGACCCACATGATGACCATGCTGCACATTTGTCACATATGTGTAGGAGGTCTAAGTCCAGCCCATGCAAACTCTTCAGCTACACCACTCCTGGGCATATACCCAAAAGATGCTTCACCATACCAAAAGGATGCTTGTTCAACTATGTCCATAGCAGCTGTATTCATAATAGCCAGAAAGTGGAAACAACCCAGATGTCCCTCAACCAAAGAATGGATAGGAAAAATGTGGTACATTTATACAATGAAATAATACTCAGCTATTAAAAACAAGGAAATCTTGAAAATTTGCAGCAAATGCAAGGAACTAGAAAAAAATCATCCTGAGTGAGGTAACCCAGACCCAGAAAGAAAAGTGTGGTATGTATTCACTTAAAAAAGGACATTAGCCATAATGTGCAGGTTAATCATGCTACCATCCACAGGTCTAAAGATGCCAAGGAGTGCCCAAGGGAGGATCCTTGAACCTCACTCAAAAGAGGAAATAAAATAGACATCTGAAGTAGATGAAGGGAGAGACTTGTGTGGGAGGGGGAGAAGAGGGTAACAGGGTTAGGGATCAGGTGTGGGGAGAGCATGGCGGGAGAGGAGGACCAGGGGAAGGAAATAGGTGGGGGAGCATCTCTGGGACAGGGGAGGTTCCTGGGTGTGCCTACACTGGTAGTCCCAGCTGAGACTCCTAGCAGAGGAACTTAAAGTTTCCACCTTCTGTAGCCAGTGGAGGGAGAGGGAAAACAATCCACCTGTAAAACCTTTGACCCAAACTTTATCCCGCTTACAAAAAATGTAAGGATAAAGATGGAGCAGAAATTGAGGGAATGACAAACCACTGACTGGCCCAACTTGAGACTCATCCCATAGGAGAGAGCCAACACTATTAATGATACTCTGTGATACTTGCAGACAGGAACCTATCATAACTTGCCTTCTGAGAGGCTTCATGTAGCAGCTGATGGAAACAGATGCAGAGTTCCACAGTTAAACAATAGGCTGAATTCTAGGAGTTTTGTGGAAGAGTGGGAGGAAGGTTTTAGGGATTCAGAGGGGTCAAGAATATCACAAGAGACATACAGAGTAAACTAACTTGGGCCCATAGGAGTTTACAGAGACTGAAACCTTTTTTAAAAATGGGTGAGTAGAAAGGAGGAAGTGTGGAACCAGAGGAAAGGGCCATAAAGATGGAAGCTTTAGTCATTCCTACTTATAAACTTGAAATTACTTCCACCACCTGTTAGGTATGAGGAACAGAAAAGGTTCAGTAGCTGAAGTTTGCAAATTTTTAAAAGTAAAACACAAATGCTGCATTGCACGACAGTTTAAAACACGAAACAAAGTGTTTGTAAAGAATCAAGACACTAATAGGCATTGTAAAAAAATAGCTATAGACTATTTACAAATGTGTCCTATCTTCAGTGGGGCTAAAATCTCTTTAATAATATCAGCCAAAGAGCCTGGCATGTTATTTAGTCTCCCACAGGTTATATATCTCAGCAAAACCCTTTGAGCAGTAGAAAAGTTACAATGTGATTAAATTGTTTCTTTTAATTTTTCTGAATGTTTTAAAATATTTTTATAATATTTCTTTTTTAAACATATACATTTATGTTATTACACATAAATAAAATAAACTACATACAGCAGGAAGAACCACAAAACAATCAGGAATTTACATTCTTTTTTTTGAATACATTTTTTAAATGAATGATTATGAAAAAACAATATGTTTACCCAATACCTTTACATGAAAAACATTTTTTACATATTTCAGGTAAAGAAAACAAAGAATTCCCCCAAACCCATATACATTTGTAACTAAGCATCTAGTTATAGATTAACAAAATGTAAGCAAGCAAGGTAATTTTCTCAACCAGTTCTCTTTACTGTTAGGTTGCAATTGACCATTACAAAGAAGAAATCAATTATCTTTTTAAAAAAATTATAGACTCATTTCTTTATTGAAACTGACAGGATCTTATACAAGTGTTTGTCGAGTAGATTGGCACATGAAAATGAAGATCGAATACCAGTATGAAATCTGTACCACAGTTACAACTGCTTATCTTTTCTACGAAGAACAATAGGCATTAAAAAAACACAATACATGGGTTCTGTGGAATTTTCCAAGCTAGTCAATAACTTTCTAAATATGATGATTGTAAAACACATTTCAATATTTTCATGTTAAATGAGATAATAAAAGAGCAGAGAGACATTTAAGAAAAAGAATGACATACTTAGTATTTTTTGGAAAGGTTGTCCCTTTCCAAGGAAATCAATTATCTTAAAAAGTAATCTTATAGAAATCTTAAAAGAATCACAAATATAAACGTTTCCAGAAAACCAGAGAAATTTAATTTACATTAAAATGCACAAGATTCTTCATCAATCACATTACTTCTGTGATATGAGTGACCTCATATTATACCCTGATAGGGGTTGAAGACAAACCTAAACTTTTATATAAAAACAATCAGCCATTTCTACTTTAAATCCTCAAGGTGTACATCTACCTATTAATTTTTATTGAAAAAAAAGAAAAAAGGAAGGAAGAAGAAATTGCTTCCTTCTGAGCTTGCAGTCAGATGTTAACTGTTTACAGCAAACATTGTAGGATATACCTACGCCACACCATTTATTCCATAGTGTTAATTAATGGACTGATGGATATCTTCATTGTATGAGATAATACTGGTGATTAGTGAACAAAATATTAATTGAGTTCAGGGGAAAGATGACCATTGAGTAAGTCTTTAAATTATATCACTATTTCTTGACTTGAATCGTTCTTCACAGGGTCAGAAAAATGGTGTGAAGAAAGCAAGTATAACAAAAAACTTAGCAACCTAGGACTTGATTTAGGTTAGGCAACACACACACACACACACACACACACACACACACACATCCCTTTGAATAATAATGCAATTTGGATCCTGAGACACTTATCTGCACATTCTGTCCACATATATCCCATTCTAAACAATGTATCCAGCAACCATTTAGAAATAGAACTCCTCCCTGACTTATACTATTAGTGTATCCCACTCTGAACAATGAGTATATTTCTCTTTACCTAGCGATCATTAAACTTGGACAGTTTCTATTCAAATGTATTCCCAGAACATCAGAGTATGGAAGGCAAAGCTGAACTGTTTTTGGGTAAATTTACAATAAGCCAAACTCCATCCTCAAAGTCAATTTTTAAAGGAAACTCCTCTAAATATCACCACATGTATATGTACAATTGGGCATGTATTAGATTAAAATCAGATGTATTATGTGAAAAACATAGCTATCTGTCACTCAAAATACAGAACCACCAAAGCTAGGCCTATTAGCAACCAGGCTCTCACTCTCTTGAACTTTAAAAAAGGTAGTCTCAAACAATTATCAGGGCCTCTGAGAATCTTCATTCTGATTGTCTGCTGTCAGTCTTGAAATGAATCCCTCTCTGCTCTATTGATTTGCTCTTGAATAAAGTTTTCTCAGTACTTTGAAAATCTATGTAGGCTTTTTATTTCATTCTTTGACATCAAGAACCTGGAAATATTGAGTCTAAACTCAGAACACCAGGAACAGGTAAAGATTCCTTATGTTGAGGTTTCCATGGCAGTGTCAATCATGACTGGATGGTACAAATGAAAAGCCAAAAGTTGTTTCTTAAAGCTGGAATCAAGAGGAATGAGAGGGCGGAACAGATGCCATCACGCTGGTGGATGAGGCACACAGCCCCAGCACATTTGTCACAGGGATCATCGCCCCAGTGTCTAGGAGAGGTTGAAGAGGGTGAGAAGAGTGGGGAAAGATCTGGAATGATGTCTCCCTCTTGAATCCAGCAGGTTACTGCTTTTGGTGGGGTACTGATCAGCTCACTACTGGGCACTAGCCACTGAGATGACTTCCCCTTTGTGCAGAGAATGATGAGGGATGGCTTTTAGGACCCTGCTGGGTCTATATCCCGTCTCTCCTGAACTGGAAACATGTAGGGCTGTACTATCAGGAGGATTCCACGAGAGTGGCTGGTTTGATTGCCTCTATTTTTGCCACTTGTCTTCCAGGCTGTGCGGATACTCAGAACCTGATCATTATCTTCCTGACTGAGGATGAAAAGGAGGCTAATGCTGGATAAGGCTATGGAGGGAGCAAGGAAGGTACATAGGGGCAACCCATGAGGAACTCTGTACTCCGATGAATCATCTTTATGTTGTTGAGTCTAGTTGGCATATGGATGGAATATATTACTACATATAGAGACTTATCAAGCATGAATTTTGGGGCTAAATAAGGAAAACGACAAAATATGGCAACTAATACCTATAGGGTACACTAGAAATAAAGCTTTTTGCCACCTATCTACTACTATGTGCACAGAATTCCCCCCAAGAAAAATAGCCTGGACCATCAGGATCAAATAGAGTCTATGTTCTGTTTTTAACTATAGGCCTGCAATAATTCAAGAAAAGATAGTCTTTGCAACAGATGGAGACCACTACAGAAAACCACAACCAGTTAAAATGTGGCATTGTGGAACCCAGTCCCAGTGGCTACATTTACAAAGCACTCTTGCACCTAAGGCTTAGGGAACATTGCGGAAGAGGGGTGGAAAGATTGTAAGAGCCAGAGGACCGGGGAATTTTCTGTGAGATTGTGTCTGTTTGTCATGTCAGAAGCCATGTCCATAAATTATCCTCAACGTGATTGCCTAGGAGCCACATCCGTAATGTCTCACCAATGTGATTGTCCAAATGTGAGCTGAACAAGGACAATGCCAATGGAGATGCCACATGGACAGAGAAAAACCCATGAGGACTCAACTGTATACAAAGAACTATGAGTAAAGCCAGTAGAAGGAAAGGTGGCCCTACCAGGGAACAGCACACAAATTGGTTGTTCAGGGCCAAACAGTCAGCCCTGAAAATGTACAGTAACATTACATGGTCTTGGCATGCATACAAGTAATGTTATATGGTCTCAACAGGTTTTATTCAGGAATGTATATGTATATCCATCCATCCATCCTTCCATCCATCCTTCCATCCATCCATGTGATAAGAAGGAAAAAAGAGGCATGAATTTGAGGAGAGTTGGGAAGTGTGTATGGGAGGGGGAAAGGAGAAATGTTTTAATTATATTCTCAAAAATGAAAACGAAAAGCTAAAGAGGCTTCTTTGGTGATCCTTAGTACTAGCCAACACCAGACATGTTAACTTCGTCTCCTATTTTGATTTTCTCTTGTCTCATGGGGATTTATGAAAACCCAAATCCTCTGCCCACATGTCACAATAAGCTTCTGCCTTCCTGCTGCCTTTCCCTATGGGTAGAACTTTCCCCACATGCTGGGCCTATGGCTCTGATTTTATTTTTGCTGCCCAGAATTTATTCCTAAAAACTTGTTAAAATAACTATATGCACAATACAATGTCTACCTCCATATATACATGTACACATTTTGTAGATCTCTGGCTCTCACAATGGATATTTAATGATACAAGGCATAAATTGGTATTTAATATAACCACTAACAGTATGAGTTCTCTTTATCAGAGGGCAAGTGGAAATACAACAGATGTATTTATCATTTCCTGTCTTTATTAGGAATGTGTGCAATACGGCTCATGCCTAGAAGTCTATTCAGCTTCAAACTCACCAATTACTGACTATAGGTAGTTTCTCATTCTGAATGTTGGAAATTAATGAAAAATTAGATCATGATCTTGAAAAAGAACAAGGTGACCCTCTATCTACCATTTCTTGGGGACTCTGCTGAATACTCTAAGCTTTTCCTTCTAGCTCATCCACATTCCTTTGTTTCAGCTGTTGTACTCTTTAACAATTCAGGCTATTACTGTTGCTCTTGGTTACCCACTAGAACCAAATTGTTTTTTAAAATTTATTTAATTTTTTATTTTAATTTTAATTTTTTATTAATTTATTCATATTACATCTCAGTTGTTAGCCCATCCCTTGTATCCTCCCATTCCTCCCTCCCTCCTGCTTACCCCTACTCCCCTCCCCTATGTCTGTGACTGAGGGGGACCTCCTCCCCCTGTATATGCTCATAGGGTATCGAGTCTCTTCTTGGTGACCTATTATCCTTCCTCGGAGTGCCACCAGGCATCCCCATCCAAGGGACATGGTCAAATATGGGGCACCAGAGTTTGTGTGAAAGTCAGATCTTCTTCTCCACTTAACGGTGGAGAATGTCCTGTCCATCGGCTAGTCTGGGTAGGGTTTCGAAGTTTACTGCTTATATTTTCCTTGGCTGGTGCCATAGTTTGAGGAGGACCCCAGGGCCCAGACCCGCCTGTAGTTTTCCAGGACCCACTAGATCCTTCTATTTCCTCATTCTCCCAGGCTTCTCACACTTGAAGTCTCAATAGAACCAAATTGTTAAACCCTATAGCTGAAGAAACTGCAAACTTTGGAGGCCACAGAGAAATCAACTTGGAATGAAGCTGGAAGTTTCCAGCTTTCATACTGTGCTGCGCAGGCTGCTGGTGAAGGAAAGCCAATCACTGTACTAAGCTGTAGAGGATGTGTACTGTAATAATGTTCTGCCGGCCACGATGTTTTTATTGGTATAGTAGTGATGTGACAGTTATGAGACTAACCAATAGCTTTGTGCTTGGATTTGAGGTCTGTTCTACAGGAGGGAATTTATGTCGGGCACTTTAAACCTAATCAAAAGCTGCTCCCCAAGACCAGCTCTGGGAACAGCGAAGAGGAGAGAAGAGAGCTGGATCTGCAGTAGGGAGAATTGAGCAGACAGGGAAAGGCTGGTTAAGAAAAACCAACCGTTGGTTGAACAACTAGCTAAAGGAACTGGTTGTTGAGGAGAGGTTGAGGAACAGAGGAAAAAAATACTCAGAGACTCAGGCATATACAGTACAAGCTGAAGGTCTTCAAGGCCAGGAGAATTTTTCTATCTGTCTCTGTCTCTATCTCACTTGCTGTCTGTCTGTCCAAAGCTCTCCTTGCGTGCTATTGCCCATCTTTTCAATTCTTTTTCTTGTTTGCCGTTACCCGTCTACTTATCTCTCTTGTCATTCCCCATCTATCCGTCCCTCTTACTGCCCCCCCCTTTACTCTCTCATGTCTGTTACTTGCTTGCCCTCTCTCCTTGGGCCAACCCCAGTATTTTATTGAAATGAAATTCAATTTTTTTGTTACACACTACATCATGATTTTTTTCATCTTTACAATTACCATGGCAATCAGAAATCAACAGAGTAACAAGGAAACACAAAAATTCTGTAACCTACAACAAAGCAACCAACAAAAATAATCAATTAATTTCCAAACCGCAGTCAGCATAACCTGCTTTGTTATCTTTTAAACAATACAGAGGAAAGTTTAATCATAAATTTCCCTGGGCTAAAGATGACAAGATGGTCATAGAAACATAGCTTGAGCTAAATGTTCTCTAAAGAAAAAACTTGACCTACTTCCAGTCCCAAACCAACATTTGTGCTATCCAAGCCTAGGCTAACTTGCCAAGGGTTCCTCTATTGTGAAATATCTGTAAAGCATGATATTCCAAGCCCACCTTCTAGTCCTCTCAAAGCAAATTATAAGTAAACATTTCTACAGGTAACAGTATCTAGCTAGGTACTGTTATGTCCAGGTCTTAACTTTCTTTCATGCAGTCTCTGCCTGGGTGCTCACAGTCAGAGCAAAACACTTTATCATTGTTTCAAGCCTTTGGCCAGATGCCCTCTTTCAACATTCTCTGTGGGAAAATTTACTCCCTGTATGAATTTCCTAAGGGCTGAGAAATAAAGAGAAAAAACAGTTTTAGGAGAGATAGCAGATTTCTAAACAACATTATACCTGGACCATATTTAGGGACATATTAGGGTGATCAGCTGGAGATCTTTGGAACTTTGTCAAGCAAAGCCTCAACAGCTGCTCTGGATGTCTAGTGATCATGCTCGACAGTCAGAGGTCTCTGGAATTTTGTCAAGCGTAGCCTTTATGACTTATCCTCATGTTTGTGACAATCAAGAGTTTCGAGAATCTGTTCTATTGTTTTGCAAAATGGAAATAGTGTCAAATTGCTTTTTAAAACTTATGTTTATAACTAGAAAAATATTTTGGCTAAAGTAGGAGTTTACTAGAAAGAATGGTAAATCAGAATAATTTCCCATTCATAAATTCTTTTTTAAATTAATTAACTAATTAGTTAATTAATTCACTTTACATTCTGGTCATAGCCCCATCCCACCTCGACTCTCTGTCCCACTCTCCCTTCCTCTCTCCCCTCTCCTATTCATCAGAAAAGGGGAGCCCCACTTCCAACCCACCCCAATATATCAAGTTGCATCAGGACTAAGTGTGTCCTCTTCCCCTGTGGTCTGGCAAGGCCCTTCCACAAGAAGGAAGTGATCAAAAAGCTGGCAACAGAGTCCATGTCAGAGAAAGTCCCCGATCCTCTTACTAGAGGATCCACAAAGCCTGAGCTGCCCATCGGATATATCTTTGTAGGGAGCCTAGTTCTAGTTTATATGTGGTCCTTGGTTGATGTTTCAGTCTCAGCAAGTACCCAAGTACCCTATAGTTATAGCGTGAAGTCACTCTTAAGAACAGGTATAGGGAGGATGTTTAGGAAGCATCCCTCAAAGAGGAAAAGTTCTTTAGGCACTGATTATGCATGTTGCCTGTGAAAGTTCCATGAAAGAAAATGGCTTCAAAACAGCTAATAATTTCCAAGGGCTCTTTGTGTTTACTTTCCAATAAGAATATTTCTTTTATTCCAGGCACAAAATGTCCACAAAATGAAACCTAACTTCAGTATATGAACAGGTGTTTGTCCACAATGGGAGCTGCCAAAAAAGCTCTTAAGTTTCAAGGTCAATTCTAATGGTCTACATGCCCCTTCCAAGGAGACACGCGGTCCATACAGGGTGGGGAAGGTGGTGGCAGAGGTGAGAGATCTAAGTGCCAAATCTGCTGGGGGTTGGGAGGAAAGCCCTGTGAATTTAATGATTAGTCACATCTTGGTTCTTGGTTAAACACCGTCCACTTAGAAAGCCTTGTGATAAGTACGCACTCAGATGGTATAAAAAGCCATGTGAGGCTTTGCTGGGGCAGTGTTGAAGGCACCATGGCCAAGGTCATTCTTGTTGCAGGTAAGTCTGTCGTAAGAGGCAGAGCGTTGGCCTTACCTTACATCCTTTTCTCTGGGGAAAAGAGAAGCATGAAGCAGCTGGCACCCTACACCTCTATACCTTTCATTTCCTTCTTGTCACGGCAAATGTTCTTTCCTCATACAATCAGTCTTTCTTTGCTCTAAGCTCAAGTCACTGTCACAGCCCTAAAGGTCCGTCTCATTGTCTTTTGATGCTCATCTTACTCTTTTCTGTCTTGCCTAGCTATTCATTTTATCCATTTATCTTCCTGCACCACCTGCCTTAAACTGATACTATGTTTATTTACTTCTCTGTATCCTGGAAGTGGCTCTTTTGGAGATGAAAGAAATAGGAATCCGCACAGAGATTTGCAGCTCTTCTTTGCTCTGCTTTCTGTAGGATTATTTCTCATCTATACTTCATAGTCCTGCTGAGACTATGATGACAAAACTGTCGCTCTTAAACACTCAGATGATTGATCGAGTGGTTTTGTTTTGTTTTGTTTTGGTTTTTTTTATGGCCAAGTCACATTTAAGTAAGACTTAGAAGCTGCTCTAAATTTGTGATTTAGAAACCTTGTTATGTCTCAAAACCTTTGCAAAAAGGGATCCCAAAGCTCAGTATATAAAAGAAGCAGAGATATATGACCCAGTTTTCTTGATGGTGTTCCAAGCCTGTGGTCGCAGGATTCAAGTGGTACAGACAAGAGGTTCCCTAGGTCAAGACTAGCCTGAGCTATAAAGCGAGATAATGCCTAAAAGAAAGTGCTCAACTGAAGCCAAGAAGAAACATCTAGAGACAAACCCTTCTCTAGCAAACCTTCTCTGAACATTCTACCAACATATTCCTGTAGCTTGACTCGGTTTCTGAGGATGGCTTATCTGTTGAAGTACTGAACTCACATCAGCTCTGGGAAATGAGGCATATCTGATTGTGTGGTCACTGAGTGCTACAAAATAGCACTTTCAGTCAGCCTTGCTTCATAGATAGTAGACTTCTCACTTACAAAAATGACACAGAATTGTATTAAAGGATAAGGACAATTTTTGACTAATCAGTAAGTGTAGATCAAAGAATGTTTGATGGAAAGACTATACCTTCATACAACTGCAAAGTTTCACTTGGGCTGACACAATACATGGTAAACTTGATAAACCACAAGGCTTTACAGTTATATCCTAGAGGATTTAGGCAGCTGTTTCAGAATAAATATGTTTTTCTCTTTGTAGGTCTGGCCCTTCTGCTGAATGCTCAGCTGGGTAAGTCACCTATTTCATGATTTTATTTTGTTCTTTTTTTTCAAGACAGAATTTATCTGTGTAGCCTTGTCTGTCCTGAACTTGCTTTGTAGATTCACAGCGACCCACCTGCCTTTGCCTCCATGAGTGCTGGGTTTATAGGCATGTGCCACTGTGCCCCGCTACCAGTTCCAAGTTCTACTGCTGACAAAACAATTGCTTGCCATGAAATTCAAATATTTGAATTTATATAATGCTATTGTCTTAATATAATTAATTAAAAATACATCCCAGCATTACTCTATTTAGAAAATGTGTCAGGAAATAAAACACATTAGAAAAAAAGGGAGAGGGGGGGATTTGCATTGTGAGGGCATAGACTTTAGCTCAGCTGTTATTCTTTATAGCTTGATCACCTAAGAATTTTAAATTCTCATCTACTGGGCTTCATGGGTCCACTGAGCTTCATGAACTGTGAGTAATTTTTTCTTAGAAGGAGCCTAAGCTTTCCCAAGTCCCCCCCACCATGTATACTTGTACCATCTCTTGACTTATCTGTAAGAGTACTCCCAGATCAGGCCTCTGAGACAGAGAGGGAAACAGAAGCAGAGCCCAAACTGTTACCACAGTGCAGTGACAAAATACACCCAGATCATCGTCCTTATTCCTGATCACCACAGGGTCTGCCTACAATCTGATATGCTACTTCACCAACTGGGCCCAGTATCGGCCAGGCTTGGGGAGTTTCAAGCCTGATGACATCAACCCCTGCCTGTGTACTCACCTGATCTATGCCTTTGCTGGGATGCGGAACAATGAGATCACCACCATAGAATGGAATGATGTTACTCTCTACAAAGCTTTCAATGGCTTGAAAAACAGGTAAAAGGAGAGGGTAAAAATTTAGGTTGTATTTTTTGGACCAGTGGTGGCCACCACTAGTGCTTCTGAAGATGTTACTCATAATACTTGCAATAACAAGTCTATGCTGTTTATTTATTTATTTATTAATTATTTGAAAATTAATTTGAAGAAGTTGTGTAATGGATTTAAATCATATTAGTCCCTTACCAAACCCTCCCAGATGCTCCCTCTTTCTTTACCTAGGCAACTTAGTGTCCTTGTTTTTGTTTTAAACCCATTGAGTCTAATTTGTTCTGTCCGTATATTCTTGAATATGTGGGCATCCACTGGAGTATGGTTTACCTACTAGGAGTCACATCCTTAAAGAAAACCGACTCTCCCGGAGGCTATCAATGGGCATTAGTGACTTCAGATAGGAATAGGACATTTTGACCACCTTGCCCCTCCATGCTTATATTTTATCTGGCTTGAGGTTATGGACATGGTGTGTGTGTGCTGTTGCAACTGCTGGGAATTCATATGTGTAACTTCTCTGTTGTGTGTGTTAAACATTTTCCTTGTAGTCCAATGTCTCTGTTTCCTACAGTCTTTCTACCCTTTCTTCTGTGATTATTACCTGTTTGATTTATGGCTTGCTGCCAGAAAGATCTCTGCATCTACCCTGGAACCCTTCTCTTTATGTAACCTCTCTGGGCCTATGAATTGTAACTTGGTTATCATTTACTTAATGGCTAATATTCACTTGTAGTTGAATACATCTCATATTTCTCTTTCTGGGTCTGGGCTACTGCACTCAGGATGATTGTTTTTCGAGTTCCATACATTTGCCTTCAGATTTCACAATGTCTTATTTTTTGCTTATTTTTCTAACCAGCTGAGTAATACTACATTGTATAAATGTACTGCATTTTCTTTATCCATTATTCAGTTGAGGGGCATCTAGGTTGTTTCCACTTCCTGGCTAATATGGATAGAGCCACAATGAACATACTTGAGCAAGTGTCCTTATTGTCCAATAGAGAATTCTTTGGGTATATGCTCATGAGTGGTAGATCTGGATCTAGAGGTAGATCAGCCCCCAGTTTTCTGATGAAGAACTATACTGATTTCCATAGTGATAGTATAAGTTTGTACTCCCATCAGCAGTGGATGACTATTCCACTTGTTCCAGTTTCTCATCAGCATGAGCTGTCACATATGCTATTTATCTTAGCCACTCTGACAGGTGTAAGATGAAATCTTAAAATAGTTTTCATTTGCATTTGTCTGGCGACCAAGAATTTTAAACACTTCAAGTGTTTCTTGGCCATTTAATATTCCTCTATTGAGAATTCACTCTTTAGATCTATTCCCCATTTGTAATTGAAATATTTGATTTTTGGATTTAGATAGTTTGGATTTGGGTAGTTTCTTGAGTTCTTTATATATTTTTGGTATTAGTCCTCTCTCAGATGGGTAAATATTAGTAAAAATATTTTCCCATTTTGTAGGCTACGATTTTGTTCAATTGATGTTGCCCTTTGCCTTACTGAAGTTTTCAGTTTTATGAGGTCTCACTTACTAACTGTTGATCTTGGTGCCTATATTATAGGTGTCATGCTCAGAAAGTTGTATTCTTTACCAATGTGTTCAAGGCTATTCCTCATTTTCTCTTATATTAGGTTCAGTGTAATTGGCTTTATGTTGAGGTCTTTGATCCACTGTGATTTTGCTTTTTTTTTCAGGGTGATAAATATCTTTTGCATTCTTTTACATGTAGACACCCAGTTAGACCAGCACTGTTTGGTGAAGATGCTGTTTTGTTCCAGTGTGTATTTCTGGCTTCTTTAAAAAAAATATATGCCTATAAGTGTGTGTGTTTACTTCTGGGTCTTCAGTCTGATTCTGTTGACCAATGTTTCCGTTTTATGCCAACACCATGCAGGGTTATTAGTATAGCTCTGCAGTACTACTTAAAACCAGGAATGGTGTGATGTCTAACAGTTCTTTTATTGTTAAGGATTGTTTTAGCTATCATGAGATTTTTGTTTTTCCATGTGAAATCAAGAATTGTCCTTTTCAGGTCTGTAAAGAATTGTGTTTGAATTTTGATGAGGATTGCATTAACTCTGAGGATGGAGTTTTTTCTTTTATCATACAGGTCTTTCACTTGCTTGGTTAGAGTTGCCACAAGATATTTATATTATTTGATGCCATTGGGAAATATGTTTTCACCCAATCCCAAGGTCATTTGTATGTAGGAGGGCTAATGATTTTTTAAAATTAGTCTTGTATCAACCACTTTTCTGAATGCGTTTTTCAGAAGTAGGAGTTCTCTGGTGAAATTCTTATGGCTCCTTATTGTCATCTGTGAATAGCAATACTTTGATTTCTTCCTTTCTAATTTGTATTCTCTTGATCCCCTTTAGTTGTCTTATTTCTCTAGCTAGAACTTCAAGTGCTAAGTCAACTATATATGGAGAGAATAGACATCCCTGTCTTGTCCCTGATTTTTATGGAATTGATTTACATTTATCTCCATTTAATTTGATGTTGGCTATTGGCTTGCTATATATTGCCTCTATTATGTTGAGGTATGAGTCTTGTATCCTTGATCTCTCCAAGATTTTTTTTTTTATGATGAAGGGGTGTTGGATTTTGTCAAAGGCCTTTTTTGCACCCAATGAGATGATCATGGGTTTTTTAGTTTGTTTATATGATGGATTACATTGATAGATTTTCATATGTTAAACTCTTCCTGCATCTCTGGAAAGAAGCCTACATGATCATGGTGGATGATGTTTTTGATGTGTTCTTGTATTGAGCTTGTGGGAATTTTATTGAGTATTTTACATTAATGTTTATAAGGGAGATTGTTCTATAATTCTCTGTTGATCTTTGTGGTTTAGGTATTAGGGTGACTGTGGCCTCATAGAATGAGTTTGATAATGTTCCTTCTATTTCTATTTTTGTGGTATAGTTTGTGGAGTGTTAGTATTAGCTTTTCTTTGAACATTTCTTAGAATTCTGTGCTAAAACCATCTGGCCCTGGGATTTTTTAAGTGGGAGACATTTATTGACTACTTCTATTTCCTCAGGGGTTATAGTTCTATTTAGATGGTTTATCTGATCTTGATTTATCTTTGGTAGGTGGTATCTATCAATAAAATTGTTCATTTTGTTTAGATTTTTCCAATTTTGTGGAGTACAGGTTTCTGAAGTAAGACCTAATGATTCTTTGCATGCTCTCGGTGCCTTTTGTTATGTCCTTCTTTTCACTTATGATTTTGGTATTTGGATATTCTATTACTACTCTTTGGTTAGTTTGGCTAAGGGTTTGTCTATATTGATGATTTTCTCAAAAAACAACTGTTCTGTTGAATCTTGTTATTTTTCTGTTTGTTTCTGATTTATTTCAGCCTTGAGTTTGATTATTTCCTCTCATCTCCTCCTCTTGGGTGTGTTTGTTTCTTTTTGTTCTAGAGCTTTCAGGTGTCCTGTTAATTTTCTAGTATGAGCTCTCTCCAATTTCTTTATGAAGGCATTTAGTTCTATGAACTTTACTCTTGTTCTGCTTTCATTGTATCCCATAAGTTTGGGTATATTGTTTCTTCATTTTCATCGAAATCTAGAAAGTCTTTCATTTCTTTCTTCCTTGATGCAATTGTCATAGTGTAGAGAGTTTTTCAGTTTCTACGAGTTTGTAGGCTTTCTGTTGTTTTTGTTGTTGAAGTTCAGCTTTAATCCCTGATGGTATAATAAAATACAAGGTGTTATTTCAATTTCCTTGTATCTGTTGAGGCTTGTTTTGTGACCAACTGTGTGATCAAGTTTGCGCACAATTCCATGAGGTGCTGAGAAGAAGGTATATTCTTTTGTGTTTGGATGGAATGTTCTGTAGATATCTGTTATATCCATATAATTTATAACATCAGTTAGGTTTATTATTTGTGTTTAGTTTCTGTCTTGATGAGAGGTGAGAGAGGTATGTTGATGTCTCCTACTATTAAAGTGTGTGATTTAATATATGATTTAAGCTTCAGTAATATTTCTTTTACAAATGTGGGTGACTTTGAATTTAGAATTTAGAATGTTTACAGTTGTGTCAATGGTGGATTTTTTTTCCTTTGATTAGTATGAGGTTTTCTTCCCTATCTCTTTTGATTAATTTTGGTAGAAAATCTATGTTGTTAGATTTTAGAATGGCCACTCCAGCTTGTTTTTTGGGTTTGTTTGCTTGGAAAATATTTTTCCAGCCCTTTACTCTGAGATAATGTCTAATCTTTGTGTCATTGAGATACTTCTTGTCTGATTCAGAATTTCTCATAGTCTTTGTCTTTTTATTGGTAAATTGAGTCCATTGATGTTGAGAGATATTAATGACCAATGATTGTTAATTCCTGTTATTTTGATGTTTATGGTGGTACTGTGAGTGTTTGTGTGTATATGTCCCTTCTTTTGGATTTGCTGGTGTGAAATTATTTATTTCTTGTGCTTTCTTGAATGTAGCTAACTCCTTAGTTTCGAGTTTTCCATTAAGTATCTTCTATAGGGCAGGAATAGTTGGGTTGATATTGTTTAAATTTTGTATTGTCACAGAATATCTTGTTTTCTCTATCTATGGTGATTGAAATTTTGTTGGGTACAGTAGGCTTGGATGGCATCTTTGGTCTCTTAGAATCTGCAAGACTCAGGGCTTTCTGGCTTTTAGAGTCTCTGTTGAGATAGCCAGTGTAATTCTAATAGGTCTGCCTTTTTAATGTTACTTGGCGTTTTTTCCTTTTCAGCTTTTAATATTCTTTCTTTGTTCTATATATTAGTGTTTTGATTATCATGTAGTGTGAGAATTTTCTTTTCTTGTCTAATTCATTGTTGCTCTTTGATTTTCTTGTCCAGCTGTAGGCATCTCCTTTACATTAGGAAAGTTTTCTCCTACGACTTTGTTGAAAATATTTTCTGAGCCTTTGAGCTGGGAATCTTCTCCTTCTATTCATATTATTCTTAGATTTTTTTTCATAGAGTTGCAGATTTCCTGAATGCTTTGTGCCAGAAACTTTTAGGTTTAACATTTCTTGACCTATGTATCAATTTTTTCTATTGTATCTTCTATGCTTGTGATTCTCCTTTCCATCTCTTGTATTCTGTTGGCAATGCTTGATTCTGTAGTGCCTGCTCACTTACCTAGGTTTTCCATCTTCAAGATTCCCTCAGTTTGTGTTTTTTATTGCTTCTATTTTACTTTTCAGAATTTGAATGGTTTTATTAATTTTTCAACTGTTTTTGGTTCTTTTGTTTCTTTTTAAAAGGGATTTATTTTTTCCAGATTTTTTTTGTCTTTTCATCCATTCTTTAAAAGATTTATTAATTTCTCCTTTAAGGATCTCTATCATCTTCATAAAGTTTGTTTAATGGTTGTTTTCTTGTGCTTCAGCTGTGTTAGAATATTCTGGACTTACTGCAATAGGATAGCTGTGTTCTGATGGTTACATATCACCCTGGCTTACCCTGGTGCCTGATTCCTGAGCTTGTCTTTGTTTCATGGGTGTTTCCCCCCTTGATTTCTTTTTCCTCTCTAGTCTTTTGTCTGGAGTGGCCTGTGGTTGAGTAGAGGGTCTTTACCCATATTGAATGCTGGAGTTCTGGTGGCCTCTGGTCCAGCTGATAGTTCTTAGCAGATTTTGGGGGCATCATATGGTAATGGTCAATGGTAGCATGGTTTGGTCTAGGATGGATGGGCACTGAGTGTGGAGAGTGCTGTGTTGGATGGACTACCTGCCATTTTGGTGGCTGGAATGTTCTCTGGTATAGCAGGGTGTCTCATCTGGATTTGGCAGTGGGATATTGTAACTAGGAGAGGTTCTGGTGCCTAGCATGGCTTCTAGTATGGTAGGGGGTTTTCACCAGAGTCGGAGTCTGGGAGTATGGTGACAAGAGAAGAAGGGGCAGTTGGGGGTAGACTGGGTGGGCACTGAGGGAATGTAGGTGGTCTGTGGGTGGGTCATTTACCTGAGGTTCTGGGTGCTGTTGTGGGTTCTAGTCCCAAAGCAAAATCTTGTGCCACCAAATAAAACTTGAAGCATCAAGAGCGGGTTACATTGTATTAAGTCACTGGCCAAAGAGGCCTTTAACCAACCCCCTCGATAAAGGCTATTGCCAAGGTTGTTGGCTATTTTCCACAACCTGATGGTAAGGAAGGGCCTATTTCTAAATACACCAGCACTTATATGATGGAGAAATTGAGCTAGTGTACAGCTAGGTGCTTTACCCCTACTACCTAGCATTCATGATGTTGGAAAGTTCTCTGCATGCTACCAGAAGAGAAAGGTAACGCTCAGTATCACCCAGCTACAGACACTGTGACACACATCTTGTATCCTTTCTCTATTTCCTTTATTTATTTGCTATGCATTAATTTAAATTTTATGTAATTCCACTGTCCGTTCTGCATTTGCTACCCATGTTTGCAGGCATACTCCCCTGCCAAAAGATATAACTGCTAGTGAGCGCACAATGAATCTCTCCTCATATTCCTCGTGTTTTCTTCTAGCAGTTGCATAGTTCTGAGTGTTATATTTAGGGCATCAATACACTTTGAGTGAGTTCTTGGATATGGTAGAAGACAGGAGTTCAAATAAATGCTTCTGTTTGTGGACAAGATTATTTCTATTAAACCCTGAGACATGAGGGTGATGTTTCCTTTCCAGAAGCCTCAGTTCAAATGGCCAGTAATGATTATATATATATATATATATATATATATATATATATATATATATATACATATTTTAGAAATACACACAATAAAAGTGTGTGTGTGCGTGCGCATGTGTGTGTGTGCATGTGTGGTGCTTTTTCTTTTCTGCTGTCTGTTTGTTTGTTTCTTTGTTTTTTCAAGACAGGATTTCTCTGTGTAGCCTTGGCTGTCCTAGACTCACTTTGTAGACCAGGCTGGCCTCAAACTCACAGTGATCCGCCTGCCTCTGCCTCCCAAGTGCTGGGATTAAAGGCGTGTGCCACCACACCTGGCCATTGCTATCTTTTTGTAATGATCCAGGAAACTTCAAGTCATCTTAGCATCCTGCAAGAGGAAACAAGGAGCAGAGTGCATATAACCTAGACATGTTTTAGGCCAGGAATCAGAAGGGTTTGCTGGGGTTTGCTAGACTTGCTTTTTCCTTATATTCTATTTTATATTATTTTTAATTATGTGCATGTGTGTGTGTCTATGTAGCTTAGTGCATGTGAATTTGAGGCGAGGAAGAGACGGTATATCCCCTGTAGTTGGAATTACAGGAAGTTGGGTTGTGAGTCACTTGATGTGGGTGCTAGGAACTGAACTTGGGTCCTTTACAGTAACAAAATTTGCTACTAACTACTGAGCCCCTGTTTTCTTCTTCTAAAGATTCAACCAATTGATCAATTATTTTTTGTGTATGCTTGTATGAATGTTTAGACCACAGCATGTATGTGGAAGCCAGAGACGTGCAAGAAATTCGTCCTTTTTTCCTGTTATTTGAATTCTGGTGATTGAGCGTGGGTTGTGCTTGATGACAAGTGCCTTTATCAGTGCAGTCATCTCTCCTGCCTTGAGTTCTTTCCTGAACATAATCAAAGTGAGAGTTTCTTGGAATTCATAGATTCATTCAGTTTATACTTGTCTAGGACAAGGAAAACTTGCAGTGATTATTATTATTACTATTGATATTATTATGAACACAACTAGGAAATTTTAGGTTATGATTCCCAATAGAAAACTGACCCCTTTGAAAAGGTGTTTGTTCAATAGTGTCCATTGGTTATTTGTATCAAAATTTAATGGACCACCAGATAAAAACACAAATCTTCACCCTAAAGCTGGGGTTCTCAACCTGTGGGTTGTGAACCATTTGGGGGTTGAGCGGCCCTTTCACAGGGGTCCCCTAAGACCATTGGAAATATAGGTGTTTACATTACAATTAATAACAGTAGAAAATTACAGTTATAAAGTATCAATAAAAATAATTTTATGGTTAGGAGTCACAACATAAGGAACTGTATTAAAGAGTCAGTATTAGGAAGGCTGAAAACATCTGTCATAAAGTAGTATTATCAGAATCTCAGGAGAAATAAAAATAAAACTAGAATTTTCATGTTCTCTCACAACCCTATTTACATAATTCTTATGGAAATAGACATTTCATAACCACTGTCCTAGGTATGCATGTAATGACAAACCAATTAGTTTGCATTAATTATTATAGAGGGTAAAAAGTAATTATGTTTAAGAAACATTTCACATTTTATCAGTGAAAGGACAATGAGCCAATTGTGCCTTTAAAGTTATATGTAGTATAAATATTGCTAGCACACACAAATAAAGCCAACAGTTCTATGAGTCTGATTTTTTCTGAGTGGCTTGACCTCATTTTTGTTGGTAATATAAAGAGCTTTTGTATACAACATTTTAGTAGTGGAAGAAAATAAATAGTTCTCAAGTATATAGCACAACACAAATCCTACCCCGAGTAACTTGAACAGGCAACAATACTATAAACAGCAATGTTATTTTAAATTACAGGCCCTATGGATTTAAAATTTTCTGTTTTTCTTTTGCTTTATAGGAACAGCAATCTGAAAACCCTCCTGGCAATTGGGGGTTGGAACTTTGGAACTGCTCCGTAAGTTCTCTGTAGAAAGCCACTCGTTCATTTACCATCAAAAGAAATATAGCCCAGAGTAATCCATGTCCTTTTAGACTTCAAGACTCCAGATGTATATTAAGGATGTCCATTAAGTGCATATTTTTACTTACTAAATTATCATGGCAGCTCATCAATACTTATCAGAGGATTTTTAGAATGACTACTGTGGTTTTCATGTGGCTAAACTTGGATGGATTTTCAGGACATCACCCTTTGAGCTTTAGCAGCCTGCTTCAAAAAGACCTCTTCTTAAAGGATATGCAGGGCACAAGGTCTGGTGAGGGTCCTGCTTATCTGTTGTCTGTCTTCCAGAGAAAGGAAAAGGAATCCATGTATACAACCAAGACTTACTTGAGTACACATGAGCTGGGGGCATATTTGAAGACAGAAACTGAACTAAGTTTGCTAGGCATTCAAAACAACAAAGATATTTTGGAAAAACATCAGGAGTTGGAAAGACTAGCAAAATAAAGGGAATGCTGAGATGTCATGGCTGGCAAGAGTAATGACTTCAAAGAGACGAGGACAACCCTGGAACACTCTTTAATGCTCTCAGTCACTGTGAGGCAGAAATTGAACTGAAACCTTTTTATTCCGGTGTGCTCAGAACATCAAGGCCTTACCCTGCCTTTTGTTTTCCTTCAGTTTCACTGCCATGGTCTCCACTGCTCAGAACCGCCAGACCTTCATCACTTCAGTCATCAGATTCCTGCGTCAGTACGGGTTTGATGGACTGGACCTGGACTGGGAATACCCAGGCTCTCGTGGGAGCCCTCCTCAGGACAAGCATCTCTTCACTGTCCTCGTGAAGGTGAGGAAAGCAGGAAGAGATGTTAGCCTTAGGATATCCAAAGTCTATTTTTTTCCCCAAGAAGAACTGGGTGCTTGCACAATGAAACCAAACATGACTTTAGAATTATTGAATCCTAGCATAGTAAGGTTCCTTAGATATCATGCATTCTTTGAACAAGTTATATGCTCTACATGCTGTTTTCAGAACCACAATTCATATCCTCTTGACAGTTATTCAACAACTTAGGTTCCCTTGAGCATTATGACCTTCATTTTACAGATAAGTAATTAAGGTGCTGAAAGTATGTGAGTAATTTGGACATCAGACAGCTAATAAGTGTCATAAATACCCGTGACAATTGTAAGACTCATTACATAAAATTGGCTGCTGTTATTGAATAATCTATGCTCTGTGCCAGTATTGGGTATAGGTAAAAACCAAGGATAAGGAGGAGTTTTGGCTTTGAAGAACACACATCTGAGGTGGATAAGTGAAGCATAAGCAACAACTATAGCAAAATTTGATAAATGCTGTGATAAAGCTACAGAATCCAAAAGCAAATGGGGAGTCACCTAATTTTGCTCTTGGGAAAGGTCATAAGAAGCTTTCTAGGTAAAGTGATGCTGGATTTTAATCTTGAGAGAACTCGGTCATATCCAACTCAGTGCAGATGGAAATGATGCAAAAAGAAGAAAGAGCTGTGGGAGCAAGTGAGGAATGAGTTTCAAACCTGTGAGGACAAATAGGTGGTAAGAATTAGATTACATGTACATTTTATATTAAGTTAAAGAATTTTGAACCTGTCTAAGGACAATGCAAATCTTTGAAAGTTTTTATACACTGGTAAATATGACCAGAATTGTATATTTTGGAATAGATATTTTGGAATTAACTATGAAACATGAATTAAGAGTGTAGAGACAGGACAGAGTGGGAATTCAATGAAGTAAGTTAAGCATGAGTTGACCAAGGTCCCAGTAACGGACCTAACACTAACAAAAGAAGAGAATATACACAGAGATATAAAAAGAATAAATATCAATAGGAATTGGGTTTGAAATAGAAAGGATTCCTATGGCTTTTTTGTTGAGGACTAATTTTATTGTAGTGATGCTGATATAGACAAGAATATTAAGAGGATGGGTTAATTTAGCTTTAAATATAGTATGATATACCTAGAGTGATCACAATGATTTGAATGAATGCTAACCTAGAGAGTATGGCAAAGAACGCTACTGAACTCATTAGCAAGGATTATTTCTAAGGAAAAAAATAAAGGTAGTGATAAAAACAACAGCTATGAAGTGAATAAATTGACCCTTTACCCCAGAGCAATAAGAAAATATTTATTGAGTATGCTGGAAGGGACAGCAGTCTGGGCAGCAACTGGAACCCATGCACAGTATAAGGCAGTGGGCTGCATTCTAGAGTTGTCTCCATTTTGGAGAAGTATTTGTTCCATTAGGGTGAGTATCTTAGCATGCAGCATCTGAGTGTGTAGTCTCCACCATGTGAATGAGTGTAGTCCAGACTGAACCTGCTAAATGCATCATTTTCTGTTATATAATCTCTTCCAGGCAAATCAAGCCCATAAAATTGAGGACCATGCAAGTAAATGTTGATCAAAGTTCAATTGTAGGATGAGTTTTTGGTTGCAGGTCTAGGTGAAGTAGTACTTGGCTTTGTTCAGCACTTCCAGCTAGCAGTTTGGCTGGATACAAAGGTTTTCTTTTTGAAAATTCTGGCCCAAGCTTGTGAAAACACACTGTCCATTTTCTGACCTCTTAGTGACTTCACAACAACATGGATTTTAGACTTTTTTTTTTCCAAAGTAGATTGCTTTATACATCATGTCATAGATGGCTTTGGAATAACTTCAATATTGAGCTAGCAGGATGCCTTGGTGGGTAAAACACTTCCTTCAAAGCGTGAGAACCTGAGTTCAAATCTCCAGAGCCCACATAAAAGCCAGATGCAGTAATGCACACTGGAAATCCCAGCACTGCTATGAAGATGGGGGACAGAGACAGAAGTATCCCCAGAAACTCATGGTCCAGCTAGCCTAGCGTACACAGTAGCAAACAACAAAAGGCACAGTGCCCCAAAGAAAGTAGGCGGTCAGGATTGACATCTGCGGTTGTCACATGTGCTTGCACTCACACACATGAACATGAACATACACAAGACTTTAGAAAATCCAAATTATTTTTATGTGTATATGTGTATGTTGCATACATGTGTGTGGTTCACATGTATGTGGGATGTCATTCCTCAAAGACTGTCCACCTTGACTTTTAAGCTATCACTACAACACTACTGTACTTTTTGTTAATTAGCTCCAAAAAATCATAAATAGCACCTTTACTTTTAGTTGAAACATGACCATTCTAAGTTATAGCATTTAATAATTGGCTGCAGTTGTGCTCACTGAAGTGGCACAGAATGAAACCACACACATTATTGTATCTGGTTTTAACATTTGAAGACAGAGCACAATGCAGAGCTGTGCCTGGAATACCATCTGGTTCCCAAATAATGCCATTATAGGATCTCAGATCAGTATTCCAAATGAATGAGAGTCACGCAGAATGCATGTGAATTAGCATCCAGCACTGAATTGGACCTGTCCTCCAGCCATTACCACTTTTTTCATGGGTTAATTCAGGAATTCACTGAGTGATGTGTGAGGGTTGTAAGGAGTGTGGAAGCAACTTTCCAAACCACTGAAACTAGATAAAGGGCACTGCAAAGAATGTAGCTTCAACACGGTGTGATACAAGGTGAGCTCTGATTGGTCACCTGGGACCTTGGATCCCATTAGCTTCCCGTGGTACTCTGGTGAAAATTTTCACCTCCCATGCATATTGCATATCTGTATTTTTATTTTTTTGGTTTTTCAAGACAGGGTTGCTATGTGTAGCCTTGGCTGTCCTGGGATCACCTTGTAGACCAGGCTGGCCTTGAACTCACAGAGGTCCATCTGCTTCTGCCTCCTGAGTGCTGGGATTAAAGGCATGTGCCACCATGCCTGGCTTATAGCTGTAATTTTTAAGAGCCTATATTGTATATAGTATTCAGTTGATTAAAATATTGAAATACTAAAGACAGACAAAATAGTTGAAAGTACTTTGGAAAAGAAAGACACCTTGGAAACATGCCTTTATTATTATTTAGATAGCTGAAATTAACTTCAAACACTCTTGCCTTATTTTGCAGGAAATGCGTGAAGCTTTTGAGCAGGAGGCCACTGCAAGCAATAGGCCCAGGCTGATGGTTACTGCTGCTGTAGCTGCTGGCATTTCTAATATTGAGGATGGCTATGAAATCCCAGAACTTTCCAAGTGAGTGGTGCAGTTACCTTTTAAGCATTGTACTTACTCTTGAGATGTCTTGTCATCAAAGACCTTGTTTGAAAAGGCATCTTTTGAAAAAGTGTCTAATGCCTGCATAGATGTGAGAAACAGTTGCTAGAAATGATTTTAAATCTTACTGCCTCTCAGGTATCTAGATTTCATCCATGTCATGACATATGACCTCCATGGGTCCTGGGAGGGCTACACTGGAGAGAACAGTCCCCTCTACAAATTCCCGACTGAGACTGGCAGCAATGCCTACCTCAATGTGGTAAGACCCTACAGGAATACAGACTAGGGGAGGGGATGTAAATCACTGAAACTCAGGGTCTAGATTAACACAAGTTTGGAAGCTGTCTCATTTAGGCAAATATCTTCAATTACTGGCCATATTTTGTTCACTGTAATTTCATTTAATATTTTTTTAAAAAGAAAATACCAAGAAATTAATTCATTGGTTAGGAACATCATATAATTTGTCTACTAAAATAGAAAGCTAACACAAGCCATTGGCTGTTAAGGTCCTGTGTCTAACCTGCTGCTATTTCAGGATTATGTCATGAATTACTGGAGAAACAATGGAGCCCCAGCTGAGAAGCTCATTGTTGGATTCCCAGAGTATGGACACACCTTCATCCTGAGCAATCCTTCTGTTAATGGAATTGGTGCTCCCACCTCTGGGGCTGGCCCTGATGGGCCCTATACCAGGCAGGCTGGGTTCTGGGCCTACTATGAGGTCAGTAGATTGGCTCTACAGTGCTCTGTGAATTACACACCTAAAGTTGTCCATAGTCTTCAGTTTAGAATCTCCTGGGTCTGAGTGTACCTATCTGCAGTAATGTCACTTGAGGCAGGAGTGGGCTTTAAGAGTTTGCATAATGTACTTCTATACTTAATCCAAACAACATTCCTTCAAGCAACAGACCATACCAGTAAGGATATTTATATTAGCACAGAAAGAAATACAGCAAGTACATTTCTAATACTATTATAGATTCTAAAATTCTGGTACCAAAATATGGATAAAAAGTAAGAATTTGAGAAATAACTCAATCTGGGGAATGTAGCTCAGTGGGAGGGCACTTACTTAGAATGCAAACAGCCCTGGATTTAAGCTCTATTATCACAGGACAAAACAAAGCAGGACCATACTGTACAATGATTTTTTTCATGACAGTCTTTTTTGCAGTTTTGACTGCTCATATCTGGAATTCTGCATTCAAGAAGCTAAAGCAGGATAATCCTAAGTTCAAAGCTATATATAAAGAGACTCTACTTAAAAAAGAAAAGACTAGGGTTGTGATGTAGCTCAGTGACATAGCATGTACCTAGTATGTGTAAGTCCTAGGTCTCCTCTGCCCCACTGCAAAGATGCAAACAACTCAATTTTATTAATACAAACAAAAGTGAATTATAAACTGAGGATATGAAAGGAAAGAAATAAATGTGTTTTGTCTTTCATGAGATTACTATTTAAAGGGTTTGAATCTCTTGACATTTACAGATTTGCACCTTCCTGAGAAATGGAGCCACTGAGGTCTGGGATGCCCCTCAGGAAGTGCCCTATGCCTATAAGGGCAACGAATGGGTTGGCTATGACAATATCAGGAGCTTCAGTGTCAAGGTAAGGTGAGCTCCTTTGATTTGCTGGCATAACAGAACCAAGGCTCAGGAAATCAAGTGAACCTTCTGTCCTCTACCCTTAAACAGGCTCAGTGGCTTAAGCAGAACAATTTTGGAGGTGCCATGATCTGGGCCATTGACCTCGATGACTTCACTGGCTCTTTCTGTAACCAGGGCAAATTCCCACTTACCTCTACTCTGAACAAAGCCCTCGGAGTGTCCACTACAGGTAAGTGACAGCACAAGTATGCAGAAGGTGTGTTAATAAGGTCCCTTTACCAATGTAAAGGCAGTTTTGGCATTCTCATCCCCATTTTCCTGGATATTCTTCCAATTCATTCTGTTATACTTGTCCAGGTGAGAGAAATCTACTTACCTTCCCTAAATCTCAGTTTGTAAGGGGATTATGGGAAACCAAGCATATCTTTGGAAGTGTGTGAGATCAACAGGTTTTCTAAGACTTCAAGCTGGGTGTGGTGGCACACACCTTTAATCCCAACACTTGAGAGATAGAGGCAGGCAGATTGCTGTGAGTTTGAGGCCAGCCTGGTCTACAAAGAGAGTCCAGGACAGCCAGGGATGTACACAGAGAAACCCTGTCTTGAAAAACAAACAGACAAACAAACAAACAAAACAAAAAAAAAAAAGAAAGAAAGAAAAGAAAAAATAAGAAAAAAAAGAGTCTGTGGAAATTGTGCTTACTTTCAACATACAAATTCCCTCCCCCCCCCCCCCCCCCCCCCCCCCCCCC
>CAJRSG010015393.1:55062-70933 GCA_907169655.1 Acomys percivali
TCCCTCCCTCCCTCCCTCCCTCCCTCCCTCCCTCCCTCCCTCATTCAGTGTCTTGCTAAGGCTCTGGGGAAGAATTAGCAGGAAGCTGTGCCAGTTATCCTATATAGCCAGTCCATCTCTCAGGGAATGTTTCAACCTTTATAATTGCTTCCATATACTAAGATCTTAAACATATCTGTTTTTGTATATTAGATCTTTCTTGAATGCCTTAGATGGGAAGAGATAGAACAAGAGAAAGCTGGCCTGGATCAATAGAACAATTTTTCTTAATTCCAGACATGTCTTCCAGTCTCTTCAGTTGTGAGACCGCAATAGTGTGCATAGCATTCTTTACTTCCATGTGATGTTCACTGCTGCAGCAGACCCACTCCTCTACTCTCTTTACTTGTATGTTTCAGGTTGCACAGCCCCTGACCTTCCTACTGAGCCAGTGACTTCTCCTCCAGGAGGTGGGAGTGGGAGTGGGGGTGGGAGTGGGAGTGGGGGTGGGAGCTCTGGAGGAAGCACTGGAGGCAGTGGATTCTGCGCTGACAAAGCCGATGGCCTCTACCCTGTGGCCGGTGACAGAAATGCTTTCTGGCACTGCCTGAATGGAATCACATACCAGCAGCACTGTCAGGCAGAGCTTGTCTTTGATCCCAGCTGTAACTGCTGCAACTGGCCGTGAACCTGACATTGTCACTTTCCCCAAACCTTATTTACTCTCCTTCACTCCTTGCCAAAGGTATCTTGCTTCCATTTAAATTCATGTAATAAAATTGGTAGCCAAAATATGAGAGTCCTTGATTTTTCATGGTTTGGTGTGAAAATTTCTTTTGTTTAGAAATACTAAGTCTGCTTGGAGTGGGGAGAGAGAGAGAGAGAGAGAGAGAGAGAGAGAGAGAGAGAGAGAGAGAGAGAGAGAGAGAGAGAACACATGTTTCTACCCATCTGTGCCCATCTGCATGATGACACAATGACTTAGTGCCTCCCTAAAACTTCATGTGAGAAGCTTCTTTGTGCAGTAGATGACAATTGACACAAAGACCCACAACTGTCAAGGTGCATAGAATAAGAAACTTTGGAATGCTCAGCTCTAAGCAAGACCATCTATATCACACCCCTCCTCCTCCTCCTGGGGTTCAGGCATCATCACAGAAGGATGTCTCGACAGGTTGTAAGAGTCAGAGGCAGTGGAGAAGTAGAAGGAATCTGTGTCATAGGCACTACAAGGCAGCTTGTGAATTCTCAAGCATTGTGACAGCATACACAAGAACCACAGGCTCAAGCAAAACAAAATACCAGCATTGAGAGGGAAGCTGACAATGAAGTTCCAACACTAGTTGAGGTACTGTTGACAACTGATAGCTTTTGGGAGAGGGAGAGTCAGTTCTCTCTAAAATTGTCACAGAACTCAAGAATATAAGAGCACCACAGATTATTGCCAAAGGGTTTAAAAACATGAAGACACCAAGTTGGGTGGGTTAGGAAATGGGTAGATCTGGGAGAAAATTGGGGAGGGAGTGAATAAGATCAAACTTACTATAAAAATTCTCAAATATCTCATAAAAAAAAGAAGAGAGAGGAGGGAGCCTCTTTCCTTGACTGAAAGCTGCAGTCACTACTCCTCTGGCTCGACTGTTGACCTGATATTCACTTGTCACATAACTTTGTCCCTTTTTGCATGTTTCTTTGTAGTAAAATGACTATACAATTTACCACATTGAATCTTAAGTATGTAGTTCAATTCAGTTACATTTAATGACAATGTCCAAATATCACTACCATCCATTTCTACCTTTAAAAAATTAAACTCAATATAAAAACCAAACCAAATCAAACCAAACAACAGCTGCAATCCTACCCCAGTAAATGCTGATTTTTGTGCCCAGAGATCTCGTTGCTACCTTGCCACGGGCATTGTTACAAATACTGAACCCTCTCCTGTATCAATATGATGTAAAGAATGTTTACCAATTATCTCTAACTGGTTAAATAAAAGTTGATGACAGCTCATAGCTTGGCAGAAGAGAGGTAGGCAGAGCTGAAGTTCCCAGGCATGTGATCTCAGAGAGACAGACATGGAAAAGACGAGGAAGGGGCAATATGGACCTTGAGTGAACATTCACAAGGGCTGGCCTGATGGATCAGAAGCATCCCAAAGATGAGAAGGGAGAAGAGAGAGGAGTAAGGAGGTAGCCATTAGACAGAATGGAACAGGAACACATGGCAAAGAGGAGCTTGCCCTGAGGACAGACTGATGGAACAGAAGCTATCTGGGAGTCACCATATTGCCAAAATGATGGGCATTTTTATCTGAGTGTTGAGGGTGGTAGGATTAGCATAGCTCAGAACTTGTCCAGTATAGGGCTTACAGCTTATTTACAGAAAATAATGTCTCTGTGTCTTTTTTTTTAGGTTATTTATTTTTATTTTATTTTTTTTAATTAATTAATTTATTTTTTATTAATTTATTCTTGTTACATCTCAATGGTTATCCCATCCCTTGTATCCTCCCATTCTCCCCTCCCTCCCATTTTCCCCTTATTCCCCTCCCCTATGACTGTTCCTCAGAGGGATTACCTCCCTCTGTATATGCTCATAGGGTATCAAGCCTCTTCTCAGTGACCTGCTGTCCTTCCTCTGAGTGCCACTAGGTCTCTCCCGCCAGGGGTCATAGTCAAATGTGAGGCACCAGAGTACTTGAGAAAGTCAAATCCCTCTCTCCACTCAAGTGTGGAGACTGTCCTGTCCATGGGCTAGATCAGGGTAGGGGTTTAAATTTTACCGCCTGTTTTGTCCTTTAAGACCCAGCTATTCCACTCCTTGGAATATACCCAGAAGATGCACCAGCACACAGCAAGAAAATTTGTTCAACCATGTTCATAGCAGCCTTATTCATAATAGCCAGATTATGGAAACAGCCTAAATGTCCCTCAGTAGAAGAATGGATAAAGAAACTGTGGTACATATACACTATGGAATACTACTCAGCTATTAAAAACATGTCTCTGTGTCTTTTATTCAGGAACTAAGTGGTCTAAAGTGTGGTGGAAATCTCCAATAGATAGTTAATGGCAAAAAGAGGCATAGAAAACCCCCCAGTATAATATTCCTAATTACACACAACCCCTGTAACCACCATTTTATTTTCTTCTATGATTTTGACTGTTCTAAAATATCCAATAATGACTAAACCTTACAATGTTTTCCTCTTTGTGGTCTACTCTGGTAATTTAGCATAATGTCTTATAATTCATCCATGTTTGAGTCATTCAGAGTATCCTTTTCTAAAACTAAAGAAAGAACATTCCTTTCTAAGTATACAATATAGAATACTTATCAATTCACCTACTGATACATACTTTTTGCTTCTATGTTTTAGTTATTGTATGCAATACTGCTGTGAACATGAGTACAACAGTTCTTTAACTACTATCAATTCCTTTGACTTTGACACTTTTTAGTTACTATCTGAGTTTTTGTACCCATTCTACTGGATGTTAGGGAATATTCTATTGTAGTTCTGATGTGCATTTCTTTATTGATTTAATGATATTGAGCATATTTTATTTTGGTTATTGGTCATTCCTATATCTTTTTTGGATAAATGTTTTTTCATTGCCTTTGCTTGGTTTGGAATTGAGTTGTTTTCATTCTTAGTATTTATTTATATAACAGATTTTATTTATTATTTCACAATTTTATACATGTATATAATGTATTTTGACTTAATTAATCCAAACCACCCTCTCACTTCCCTCCCAATCCCCTGAAGTCCCCATTATGTCCTGTTGTTGGGATTTATTTTTTTGGTTTTTGTTTTGTTTTGTTTTTTGAGATAGGGTGTTTTTTGGTGTGTGTGTGTAGCCTTGGCTCTCCTTGACTGACTTTGTACACCAGACTGGCCTTGAACTGACAGATATCCTTCTGCATCTCCCTCTTCAAGTGATGGAATTAAAGATGTGTACCCCCATCCCTGGCTTGTTTTATTCTGTTTTAAATATGTTTATGTGTATTCTTGATATTAATATTTTACCAGATAATATAATTTACACAAAATTTCTCATATTCTCTGGGTTGCATTTCCACTTTGTTGATTATTATTATTATTTTATTTTTAATTATTTATTTATTTAAATAATTTATTCAGATTACATCTCCATTCTTATCCTCTCACTTGCATTTTTTCTGTTCCCTCATCCATCCTTCTTTCACCCAATTTCCCTCTCCTAGGTCCTTGAAAGAAGGGGATCTCCTCCCCCACCATATGTTCATAGCCTACCAGGTCTCATCTGGTAGCCTGCTTTCTCTTTCTCTGAGTGCCACCAGGCCTCCCCACCAAGTGGAAGTGGTCAAATAGGGGGAATCAGAGTTCATGTCGGAGTCAGTCCATGCTCTCCACACAACAGTGGAGAGTGCACTGTCCATTGGTGTAGGTTTACTACATGCACTGTCCTTGATTGGTACAATAGTTTGTGTAGAACCCTCTGGGTCCAGATCCACCAGGCTTGATGGTCTTGTAGTGTTCCAGGACCCTCTTGTCCTTATAGTTGCCCATCCTCTCATACCTCTCCCACCTGGAGTCCCAATAGCAAGTCCCAGCATCTGTCCCAATCCCCTGCTGATAGAAAACTCTCAGAGAACATCCATGTTGGGGTAGTATCCAATTATAAGTGAGTATATACCATGTGTATCTTTCTGAGTCTGGGTTAATTCACTCAGGCTGATCCTTTACTAGTTACATCCATTTGCCTGCAAATTTCAAGATTTCCTTGGTTTTAATAGCTGAGTAGTATTCCATAGTGTAAATATATCACAGTTTCTTTATCCATTCTTTGACTGAGGGAGGTCTAGGTTGTTTCCAGATTCTGGCTATCACAAATAAGGGTGCTATGAACATAGTTGAACAAATGTCCTTGTGTGGTGGAACATCTTTTGGGTATATTCCAAGGAGTGGAACAGCTGGGTCTTGAGGTGGCTCTATTCTCAATTTTCTTAAAAAGCACCAGATTGATTTCCAAAGTGGTTGTACAAGTTTTCACTCCCACCAGCATTGAAGGAATGCTCCCCTTCCTCCATATCTTGCCAGCATGTACTGTCGTTTGAGTTTTTTTTTTTTTAATCTTAGGCATTCTGATTGGTGTAAGATGGAATCTCAGAGTAATTTTGATTTGCATCTGATGAGTAATGATGTTGAGCATTTCATTAAGTGCTTCTCAGCCATTTGATAGTCTTCTGTTGAGAATTCTGTTTAGCTCTGAGCTCCACTTCTTAATTGGGTTATTTGGTTTGGTGTGTTTAATTTCTTGAGTTCTTTATATATGTTGGATATTAGCCCTTTGTCAGATATAGGGTTGGTGAAGATCTTTTCCCAGTCTGTAGCTTGTTGCTTTGTTCTGTTGACAGTGCCTTCTACCTTACAGAAACTTTTCAGCCTCTGAGATCCCATTTATTAAAATTTGACCTTAGAGGCTGGGAGTTCTGTTCAAGAAGTTGTCTTCTGTGCCAATGAGTTCAAGGCTCTTCTCCACTTTTTCTTCTAACAGATTTAGTGTGTATGGTTTTTAATACACTTGGCCTTGAGTTTTGTGCACAGCAATAAATAGGGATCTACTTGCATTTTCTACATATAGACATCCAGTTACACTAACACCATTTGTTGAAGAGGCTATCCTTTTTCAATTGTATAGATTTGGATTCTTTGTCAAAAATCAAGTGTCTATAGTTGTGAGGATTTATTTCTGGGTCTTCAGTTTGATTCCATTGGCTAACCAGCCTATTGCTATGCCAGTACCATGCTGTTTTAATTACTGTTGCTCTATAGTACATCCTAAGATCAGGCATGGAGATTCCTCCGGAGGATATTTTATTGTACAGGATTGTTTTAGCTCTTCCGGGTTTTTTGTTTTTCCATATGAAGTTGAGAATTGATTTTTCAATGTCTTTAAAAAAATTGTGTAAGTATTTTGATAGGGATTGCATTGAATCTGTAAATTGCTTTTGGTAAGATGGCCATTTTTACTATGTTAATTCTCCTTATCCATGTCATCTTCAATTTCCTTCTTCAGAGATTTGCAATTTTTTTCAAACAAGTCACTTGCTTGGTTAGAGTTCCTCCTAGATAGTTTATATTGTGTGTGGCTATTGTGAAGGGTGCAGTTTCCCTAATTTCTTTCTCAGCATGATTGTCATTTGTATACAGGAAGGTTACAGACTTTTTGAGTTAGTTTTGTATTCAACCACTTTGCTGAAGGTGTTTATCAGCTGTAGGAGTTCTCTGTTGGAATATTGGGAGTCACTTATATACACTATCATATCATCTGCAAATAGGGATAATTTGACTTCATCCTTTCCCATTTGGATTCACTGGATCTTTTGTTGTCTTATTTCTCTGGCTAGAACTTTATATTGAAGAGATATGGAGAAACTGGGCATCCTTGTCTGGTCCCTGATTTTGGAGGAATTTCCTTGAGTTTCTCTCTATTTAATTTGATGTTGGCTATTGGCTTGCGGTATATAGTCTTTATTGTGTTTAGGTATGTGGCTTGTATCCCTGGTTATTCTAAATCTTTAAATGGGTGTTGGCTTTTGGTAAATGCTTTTACGGGATCTAAGGAGATGATCATGTGATTTTTTTCTTCCAGGTTGTTTATATAGTGTATCATATTGATAGATTTCCATATATTGAATCATTCCTGCATACCTGGAATGAAGCCTACTTGGTCATGGTGAATGATATCTTTGATGTGTTCTTGGATTCAGTTTGCGAGTATTTTATTGAGTATTTTTTTTGCGTCAGTGTGCATAAGAGAAATTGGTCTGAAATTCTCTTTCTTTGTTGGGTATTGTTTATGAATCCTTTCAGTTAGTCTGTGTCTTTTTATTGGAGAAATGAGACCATTGATGTTGAGAGATATTAATGATCAGCGACTGCTAAGCCCTTTGATTTTGATGTTGGTGGCAGTAGAGTGTTTGTGTGGTTATGTTTTGCTATAGTGAAGTCATCTATTTCCAGTGTTATCTTGGCTGTAGTTTGTAACTTTCAGTTGGAGTTTTCCTTCCAATAACTTCTGTAGGGCTGGATTTGTGGATAGGTATGGTTTGAATTTGTTTTTGCCATGGAATATCTTGTTTTCTTCATCAATGGTATTGAAAGTTTTGATTGGTATAGTAGTCTGGACTGGCATCTGTGGTCTTTTACAGTTTCTGGGACCTCTGCCCAGTCCCTTAGGGATTTTATGGTCTCTGCTGAGAAATTGGGTGTAATTATGATAGCTTTGTATTATATGTTACTTGGCCTTTTTACCTTGCCACTTTTAATAAATATATATTTGTTCTGTACATTTTGTGTTTTGATTATTATGTGGCAGGAAGATTTTATTTTCTGGTCTATTCTATTTGGTGTTCTGTAGGACACTTGTATGTTTATATGCATCTTCTTCTTTAAATTGTGGAAATTTTCTTCTATGGTTTTGTTGAAAATATTTTCTGGGACTTGGCACAGGGCGTCTTCTTTTTTCTCAATTCCTATTATCCTTAGGTTTTGTCTCTTCATGGTGTCCTTGATTTCTTGGAATTTTTTGTCAGGAATTTTTAAGACTTGAGATTTTCTTTGATGGTTGCATCAAATTTTCTATTGTATCTTCTACACTGAGATTCTTTCCTCCATCTCTTGGATTCTGTTAGTGAAGCTTACCTCTGCCTATCCTGGTTTCTTCTCTAAATTCTCTCATTCCTAGATTTCTTCTGTTTGTGCTTTTATCATTGTTTCCATTTTCATCTTCAGATCTTGAACCATTTTATTGTTCCCTTCATCTGATTGTTTGCATTTCCCTGAATTTCTTGCAGTGATTTTTTTCATTTCCTTTCTATAGGCTTCTGTCATGGCCCCTCTAATGTCCTCAATCTGTTTGAATGCATGTTCCTGTATTTTTAATGGATTTTAGTTGTTTCCCCCATTATTATCTTAATTACTAAGGACTTGAGGTCATTTTCTTGTGCTTCATTTGTATCTGAGTTTGCAGGGCTGCATTCTTTGGGAAAGCTTGGTTGTGGAGATGCCATATTATTTTGGCTTTTGCTGTTTGTGTTTTTATGCTGGCCTTTAGTCATCTTGCTGCATCTGACATTGGGATGTAGTTTTGCCCTTCATTGGCCATTGAGAGCAGTTCATTGGTGACCATTGAAGAGGTTGAGACCCTTCACCTATAGGGATCAGGGAACCCTTCTCTGGATCAGGCAGGTGACCTGGTTTCAGCTCTGGGGAACTTTGATCCACACCCTGAGCTCCCCACTGGGTCAGTTGAGGTAGATGCTGGTGCTCTGCAGCCCAAGGATCAGTTCAAGGTAGTGTAGATAAAGCCTGTTGTTCTGCCTTTGTCTGGGCTTTGAAAACCCTGCCCTTGAGCATTGGAGCTTTGGGGTTCTAGGCTCATTCTACCCTAGAGTGCCATAACCCCTGCTGGCTTGTGGCAGTTGGCTAGGCTTCTGTCTGATCTCTCCAGGCCATGGGTCCTAGGTTCAGTACTGCCTGAGAGCAGATACTGCCCTCTGGCTTGTGGCAGTTGGTTAGGATTTTGCCTGATTCCTTCAGGTCCATTCTGTCCCTTCTGAGCATGCAGGAACTCCTGCTTGGTTGTGGCAGCTGGCTAGGCTCAGCCTGAGCTTGCAGAATGGCTCTCTGGGTTGGGGTGGCTGACTGGGTTTCTGCTTGATCCCCTCAAGCTAGTTCATTCCCTCCCAAGAGTGTGGAAGTACCTGTTGGGTTGTGGTTGTAGACTAGGATTCCAAGTTCCACTCAAGTGTGTGAGAAGTCTGCTGGGGCAGCTGGCTAGGTTTCTGCCTGATCTGTGCAGACCGTGTCACCTTAGATCAGTCAGCCTGAGAGTTTGGCTATGGAGCCATGCTGGTGAATGTGTCCACAGCTGTCTGGGATCATATGTGGGCCCTGGGTCCCTCCGTGGACTGGAGGGATGATCTGAAGTCAGATCTTTTACAGATCCACACTCTTGGCTGTCCCTAGGTCAGCAGACACTGATGCTTTTTCTGTGTGGCCCACTGATCAGTTACAGAAGGAGAGAGAAAAAGCGCAGGTATGGCTTGACATGCTAGGCTGGGCTGGACTTTGGACATTGTGCCCCTGGGCCTTTCTCTGGACTGGCAGGGGGTAAGGTGTCTGAGGTCAGATTCATCATTTTCTTGAGTTTTCACCAGGCTAGAAGCTCCAGACTCTGGTGCTTCACCACCCACAGTTCAGTTCTAGATACCGAGTCCATGATATAGAGCACAGCTGAAGCTCACAGGTGAGTACGGGTCCAGAATCTGGGGATTGGGCACCCATCCTCCATGGAGCAGTTGGAATACTAGAGGCCGGACACACCTGTGCTTTGCACTGTGCAGACCCCTCTTACCTAGGGCTCTCCAGGTCTTGCAGTCTGTAGCTCCCACTTGGGTCCCTAGTCTCTGCCCTGCAGATCAGATACCATCTATGCTCAGTGCCACCATCTTGGATACCCACGAGTTTGCTTTCAACTTAGGCTGAACTAAAAACATTTCCATATCCTACATTTGGGACCAAAACAAAAATTATATAAAAGCAACCAGAATTTTCACTACAGATTATTATAAGAATTTAACTCTGTAGGGAAAAGACTTGTAGTTATGCTACTTACTATCTGAGTAATTCAGGGATATTTATACAAATCCTTTCTATACATTATGTATTTGTAACAGATCCAATCAGAAGTCAGATAGTTACTTCTATACAAGTTATGTCATTACTGAACCAGTGATCACTTCTTGACTAGCAAACTGATATTGTAGCATGCAAGGTCTAATGGTATGGGAGGACTACTGCTAATTCATCTCACAGAACTACATTTATTGAAACAGCTGGGACTATGAAAGCTGTGTGGGAGGAAAGAAGCTTTGAGTAAACTTCACTAGTGCTACTATATTGTCAAAAATAGGATCCTACTATCTAGTTCTGGTGGGCAACCAATGGCAATACCCATAATCTGGATAGTTTGAGGGCTTTCTGGCACCTTCTCACTATGTCACAATTATATCAGAATTAAGTGCCAACATAAATTTCAAGAAGGCAACTCACACTCAAATCATAGCACTACCAATATAATCTGTAGGCTCAATGCAGCCCTATAAAATCCAAATGTCTTTTTTTTATAGAAACAAAAAAAGTCCTAAATGAAAAATTACATTGGATCTTTAAAAACTTCAAATAGTCTAAACAAAGTTTGGAAAATAAAACAAACCTGAAAAATGTGTTCATTCTGCTTTCAAACTGTACTACAAATAACAATAATCAGAGGTTAGTATCATTTGAAAGCACAGAAGAAACTCTCATGTTTATTTCTGAGAACAAACATTATTCAATAACACACATTTTTTCTCAAAAGAATGAAAATCATATTTGTATGAAAAAGATTGTACTTGAACTCTTATCATCCAACATATACAAATTTTGACTCAAAATTTATAAATATCTAGTGGTAAGAACTAAAACTATAAAACTTAAAAGAAATAATTGAACAAAATTGCATAATATTACAGTTGGCTGTATTTCTTAGGTTAACAAAGGCATGGACAACAAAAATGAAAAATACACAAATTGAACTTTATAACAATAGCGAAAAGTTTTGTAGTATAAATAATAATCAGAAGATCCAAGATGGCAGTGCCAACTACACACAGTTTTTAAGTGGTGGGACAGAGCCTAGGGACCCAGCTGGGAGCAACAGACTACAAGAGCTGGAGAGTCCCAGGTGAGAGGGGTCCACATGGTGCAGAGCACAGGTGGATCTGGCCTTGGAACATCCAACTGGTCCATGGAGGATGGGTTCCCAATCCCCAGAGATTGGCTTCTTACCTGTCTGAGAGCTGCAGCTGTGCTCTTTTTCTCAGACTCTGTATCTGTGACTGAACTGTGTATGGTGAAGTGCCAGCATTTAGATCTGCTGACTCAGGAGAACAGGTGGATCTGACCTCATACCACTGCACCAGTCCTCAGAAAGCCCAATGATCCCTTGGCTGAAGGAAGGGTCTCCAAGGCACAGCACAGCCTATCAGGCTATGCCTTCACTCACTGACTAAACAGTGGGTTACAGAGCACAAACATCAGTGTCTGCTGGCCCAGGGGGCAGCCCAGAGTGTGGATCTGGGATATATCTGATGTGACTTCAGATCACCCCACCATGCCACAGAGGGACCCAGGGCCCATGCAGGAAAAGTTTCTTAACATCAGCTTCTGACATTGTAAAGTTAATATACAAGTGCAACTTTGCAAACCAAGATTGAGCAATGAATAAAATGCTTGTGAAATATTACTAACATAATATAGCACAAGTCATAATTACATAATATTGACAGATATGATCCTGCATGTGACACTCTTGGTAACACTTGTACAGGCTCAGCGTGTCACCCAGCTCTTAGTATACATCCTGAATTGCTGTTCTTCATCCAGACACACAGTGCCTAAAATTAGAAGTCACTCAGCTTTCAATTTCTGGGTCATTTGAAAACAATTCAGGGAAACTAAGATGTTGGTGCCCAGTGTGTACTGTGTCTAGGGAGCAGAGGATCAGAGGCTGTGGGAATTGACTGAAGGAAGGAGTTGGGGAAGATCAGAACTAGTTGCCCAATCTCATCATGGCTGGATGACCCTGGGTTTGGGAGTCACAAGCTTCAAGCACCCTGCATGCACTCCTCAAAACACTTCAACTGACACAACAGGACCCCTGGGTAACAGAGGATTGGTACAGTGAAAGTGAATCCGGAGAGCTGAGTTGGTCATGGACCACAACCCATATGCTGTTATCTAGATAAGACTCGTTGGGACACTGGACAGCTTTGGGCTTGGAAATCTCTCCAGCTTTCCCATGGCTTACCAGCCTGGCCCATCTAAGACACAAAGAATTAACAAGCAAAGGTGAGTCATGTGTGGGCCACAACCCACATCAGCTGATACCCCTAAGAGGCCTGTGAGACACCAGAGTGAGTGGCTTTTGGCTTGGATCTCACTCGGCCAGCCTACTGCTTACCAGTCTGGCCCATCTGGGACACAGAGAGCAAACAGAGATGAGTTGGGCAACAAATTCCATCTGAATAAAGCCCATGGGACACCAGAACAGCTTCGGGCTTGGATCTCTCTCTGCTCTCCCATTTGTACTGGTCAGGCCCATCTGGAACAGAGAGAACTAATAAGCAAAGGTGACCTGCATTAGCTGATATCCCTAAGGTGCCTGTGGGATACTGAGTGACAACCTTTGGCTTGGGTGTCTCTCATCCTGCCCACTGCTTACTGGCCTGGCTCATCTGGGACACAGAGAGCAAATAGAAAAAGCTGAGTTGAACATGGGCAAAATCCCATATTATATTCTCTCCAGATAAGGCCTGTAGGACACCCAAACAGCTTTGTGCTTGGATCTCTCTCTGCCCACCCACTGCTTACCAGCCTGGCCCATCTGGGTCACAGAAAGTGAACCAATAGAGGTGAGTTGTGCTTTGGCTACATCACACATTATCCACCATACCAAGGAGACCTGAAGGGCACCTGAGCAGCTCTAGGTTTGAGGCACTCTAAGCCTGCTCCTTTCCTGGGAGCCCAGGAGAGCTGAGCCGGGTGCAGGCTCAAACACTCATTGTTTACCACCCTGATAAGACCCAAGGAAAGCTCTAACAAATACTATTCAGTTTGGAGGTCTCTCTGTTGGCTCCTGACCTGCCTGGCTCACTTGAGACACACATAAACAGTGACCTCGTTGGAGGAACTCTAGGCCTCCTAACACCACAGACAAACAGATGGCTAGAGGCCAGCACAAGAAGACAAGCAGCAAAACCCAGAGACATATGACATACCAAGAAACTGGTGATCCTACCACAGAAAGCCCTGGACATACGAACATCCATGGAGCACAAGAAGATTTTAAATCTGAGGTGATGAAAATGGTAAAAGCCTTGAAGGAGGAAAGTAAATCACTCAAAGAAATACAGGAAAATAATCCAAACAGATGAAGAAATTGAATAAATCCTATAAAGAATTATAGGAAAACTCAATAAAATGGGAAAAAGAAATGAATAAAACCATTCAAGACCCAGAAAGGAATTTAGAAGTAACAAAGAAAACAAAATCTTAGTTGATGCTCAAGTTGGAAAACCTATGGAAGAGAATAGGAATGGCAGACATAGCAGCATCAACAGAATACAAGAGATGGAAGAAAGAATCTCAAGTATAGAAGATTGTTGAAGTTTTCAATACATCAGTCAAAGAAAATGTTAAAACTAAAAATTTCCTGACAAAAAACATTCAACAAAACTGTGACACTATAAAAAGACCAAATCTAGGGCCGGGCATGTTGCTGCACGCCTTTAATCCCAGCACATGGGAGGCAGAGGCTGGTGGATTGCTATGAGTTCGAGGCCAGCCTGGTCTACAAATTGATCCCAGGACAGCCAAGGGTACACAGAGAGACCCTGTCTCAAAAAAAAAGGCCAAATCTAAAAATAATAGGAATAGAAGAAGGAGAAAACTCCAAGCTTCATGGTCGAGAATACATTTTCAACAAAATCATAGAAGAAAACTTCCACAATCTAAAGAAAGAAATGCTCATAAACATACAAGAAGCCTACAGAACTCCAAATAGACTGGTCCAGAAAAACAAAACAAATCAAAAACCTCCGCCACATAATAATCAAAACATTAAATGTATAGGACAAGGAAAGAATATTAAAAGCTGCAAGAGAAAAAGGACAAGCCACATATAAAGGCAAACCTATCAGAATTACACCTGACTTCTCAACAGAGACAATGAAAGTCAGAAGGGCCTGGACAGATGTCATGTAGACACTAAAAGACCACATATACCAACACAGACTACTGTATTCAGCAAAACTTTCAAACACCATAGATGGAGAAAACAAGATTTTCCACAACAAAACTGTTTGATCAGTACCTAGCTACAAATACAGTCCAACAGAAGATACTAGAAGGAAAACTTCAACCCAAGGAGGCTAATACCATCAGGAAAATCACAGGAAGTAAATAACCCCACATCCAAAAACCCAAAAGAAAGGAAATGCACACATTCCACCAACACTAACATAAAATTACCAGGAGCTAACAACCACTGGTCATTAATATCTCTCAACATCAATGGCCTCAACTCCTCAATAAAAAGATCCAGGCTAACAGAATGTATGTGGAAACAGGACCCATCATTCTGCTGCATATAAGAAACACACCTCAGCAATACAGATACACATTACCTCAGAGTAAAGGTCTAGATAAAGGTATTCCAATCAAACAGACCCAAGAAACAAGCTGGAGTATCCATTCTAGTATCTGATAAAATAGAATTTCAACCAAAACTAATCAAAAGAGATGGAGAAAGATACTTTATACTCACTAAAGAAAAATAACAGAGATCCAAGATGGCGGCGAGCAGTGTGGACCGTGTTTGGAAGCTCCAGTGAACAGTTCAGGGAATTGCACAGATTTCTGAGCCAGGAACACCAGGATCCCGACACCACGGCAGCAGGAGTGCTCCAAGGTTCGGAAGGACCAGGGTGCAGAGGACCTGCGTGCCCCTACACACGGGAGGAGTGCGGATTTTCTCGGATCAGAGCAGAGCCGGCAGCGGCGGCGTCAGCAACACCAGCAGCAGCGACTGAGGTTTGCAGCTCAGAGCCATCCAGTGGAGGCGGTTAGTGTGGTGGCCGGTGGGAGTTGCTGCGGGAGAGGGGACACTGGACAGGATTTGGGTGGCGTGGTGCTTTGTGACCCAAGCTGGACACGGCGGACAGTTCAGCCCCAGAGTCCCGGGTACAGCTCAGGGATCAGTGCTGTGGAGACACTGATTCAGCGCAGCGGGCAATTCTGCCCAAGACAACAGCTTAGCGGAGCCACGGCTCCCCTGCTGTGACACAGACTAGGCGGAGCACTCAGTTCCGCCCCAGGCCCATCTCTGCACAGCAGCAGTTCACCTGCTGTGACACAGGCTGGGCGGAGCACTCAGTTCCACCCCAGGCCCATCTATGCACAGCCACAGTTCACCTGCTGTGACGCAGGCTGGGCGGTAGCGCTCAGGTCCACCAAAGGACCACCTCAGTGCAGCCAGTTCACCGGCTGTGACGCAGGCTGGGCGGAGCGCTCAGTCCCACCAGAGGCGCTAGCACACATCAACGAGCAGTTCTGCTCAAGACATTAGCTCTCCTCAGAGGGCAGTTTTAGGGCACTGACGCAGGCTGAGGTCAGCACGCAGATTCAGCCCAGAGGCCCTAGCTGGACTTGCCGGGCGGATTAGGCCCAGGGATTCTTCCTGAGCTGTGCACACGGGCTCGGCGGCCCCAAGACTCTGGCTGGACTATGCACGCAGTATAGGCCTGGAGGCCCGGGCTGAATTCAGCGTGCAGTGTGGGTCCATAGTGTCTGGCTGAGCTCGGAGCACAATTCTGCCCCAGAGACTCGGGTGGAGCTCGGCGTGCAGCTTAGGGCCACAGTCCCTAACCGTGCTTGGCAAACAGATTGGGCCCAGAGTCTCTAGTAGAGCCTTTGGCACAGTCCCGGCTCTAAGACTCTGGTTGGACACAGTGTGCAGTTTGAATCCAGAATTCCTGGCTGAGCTGTGCGGATGTTTCGGGCATGAGTCAATAACTGACCACAGCAAGCAGTTTGGCCAAACACCCCTAGCTGAGCTTGGTGTGCAGTCCTAGCCCGAAAATTCTGGCTGGACCCTGTGTGCATTGTGAGCCCAGAATTCCTAGCTAAGCTCGGCAGACGGTTCAGGCCCTGAGATACTAGCTGAGCTCGGACGGTGGTTTGGGACTAGTTTCCCTGGCTGGACCTGGCAGGGAACCCAGAAGGCTGTGGATA
>CAJRSG010015420.1:0-10588 GCA_907169655.1 Acomys percivali
TTTTCCAATGTAAACTTTTTATTTCAGCTTGATTATATTTTCTGTTCTTGTAGCAAAAATTCCATGTTCCCAGCCCCCTGAAATAGAACATGGATTTATTAAATTACCTAGCTCACCAGAAGGAAGGAGAGACGCAGTTGAGTCCAGTCTTCATGAACATGGCACTACACTCAGCTATGCCTGTGATGATGGTTTCAGGCTATCTGAGGAGCATGGGGTGACCTGCCACATGGGAAAGTGGAGCTCTCCACCTCGTTGTGTCGGTGAGAACAGCAGGAAACTCAATCCTGGCTTTAGAATAAACCATTCCCAATAATCTACTTTCTTTTTTAAAATATATTTTATTAATTTATTCATATTACATCTCAATTGTTATCCCATCCCTTGTATCCTTCCATTCCTCCCTCCCTCCTGCTCTCCCCCTATTCCCCTCCCCTATGACTGTGACTGAGGGGGACCTCTTCCCCATGTATATGCTCATAGGGTATCAAGTCTTTTCTTGGTAGCCTGCTATTCTTCCTCTGAGTGCTGCCAGGCCTCCCCATCCAGGGGACATGGTCAAATATGGGGCACCAGAGTTCGTGTGAAAGTCAGTCCCCACTCTCCACCCAACTGTGAAGAATGTTCTATCCATTGGGTAGATCTGGGTAAGGGTTCTTGGCCCAGGGTTCTTGCTCAAACTATGGCACCAGTGGATAATCTACTTTCATTGAAACCAGGAGGAAGAATAACTTAGATTGGCACATACAGTCATTTCCATATTTTGGTCATACATGTCTGCTTGCATAATTCATTCTATACTTCTTTAGTTAATTGTATCGATTATCTTCAAATCTACTTTTGCTCTTGTATTTCTGTTTCTAAATATGATGTATTTTTAAGTATGATGTACTGACTTAACTGCCCCGGCCCTCCGGGGTTCGACTAATGCTCGGGAGGAAAATTTTCCTACATAGGGACAGAAAACAAGACACAAAGAAGGGGGCAAGTCTGCATTCTGATCAAACCCCGTTTATTGAGAAATTTCACAGAGTTTTTATAAGGCAGGGGGCAGGGAAGCATATTGCTATGGCAACCCAGCTGTAGGTTATCTCAAGATGCGAGGAATTCCAAGCAGGTCACAACATCCTGCCACACGGAATATTTTGCTATCTTTATCTAATCTAACTGTTAAACTAAACAGGGTAGCCCCATAAATCCTATCTTTAGTCTAACTGCTGAACCACGACAGGGTCAGCTGGTGTCTGGTAAATGGCAGACTGCTGGAGAAATAGGAACCTAGGCTCCGACAAGATGGGTGAACATTGACTATATAGCCGGTCCCCTACACTTAACCTGCTCGTGTGACTTGTAGTGCTTGATTTGACACCAGGTGTTAAACTTCTGAGTTAAACCCCACTCCCACCTGACTCCACTCAATATTTAGTATGTTTCCTAAGATTATCAATTCTTTGGGATTTTTTTTCCTGTTAGTCACTCATGATTTGTTAAACATTAATGTCAAGTTCTTCCTCACTTCTCAATCTGTTTAAGAGATACAAGACAACTAAAGGTGGCCTTAGGAAGCACTGCCCACCTCTTTTATTACGGTGTATCTTCCTTGTTAACATTTCCTTCTAGTACTACTGCATATAGAACTGATGTGCACAAGTGAATTTCTGAATTAGTGCAATAAGGAATCACTTCACTATGTTATTACCATTGTGTTTTTTTTTTCAGGACTTCCTTGTGGGTCCCCACCTTCAGTTCATCGTGGTATTGTGTCTGATGAACTAGACAGCTACCAATATGGAGCAGAAGTTACTTACACTTGTTCTGAAGGTTTTGGAATTGATGGACCAGCATTTATTAAATGTGTAGGAGGAAAGTGGTCCCAGCCACCAGAATGCATAAGTAAAGTTATATTTTCACTCTTTGTGTAATACAAAATCTAATTCAAACTACATGTGGCATAAATAAGAAAGTTAAGCTGCAATGCTAGCAGATAAGAAGGTTTTGCTGGAATATTCTGGATGCTGGCAGGCAAATACAGTACTAGTAAAAACAGTTTTACCTTTTGAGACCAGCCATTTTGCATTCACTTCATGAAGTCGGAAATACCAGCATGCTCAGACTTTTGGAATGCACTGGCTCTGTTCAACAGGCTCATCATTGTAATGACAGTGTGAGCAGCAATGTCACTACAACAATGCCTTACGCTTTTGAAATATCATTATGGGTAATATACATTTGATGAAATATGAAGTAGAAATATACTATAAGTGTGGAAAGTTTGAGAGAAAAAATGGATACAAAATTTTAAAATATCAAGAATTATAATCATAAGGATTCTGAATCTACCTTGTTAAATTTATTTATTTTTATAAATATACTGCATATCAATGTAACTAAGTCAAAACGGGGAACATCAGTATTAATTGTTTACTATAAACCTATGTATTGCTTCATATATTTTATATTCTACAATTTTCTGAGAAAAAATACCTACATATTCTTTTTCTTTATTTCAGAAACTAATTGTGACAGTTTACCCGTGTTTGAAAATGCCATAGCAGAAGAAGTGGGAAAATATTCATATAGATCAGGAGAACAAGTGACATTCAAATGTTCACCTAATTATCACATGGATGGGTCCAACATTGTGACATGTGTTAATAGCAAGTGGGTTGGACAGCCAGCATGCAAAGGTAGTTTGATGCACTTTCCACATGTATTTATTAAAGCTTCAGAGGATTGATAAAAAGGTCTAGTATAATTTAAAAGTGGGCAGAGGTAACTTTTAAGCAAGATGAAGTTAGTTTATGTTTAAAATAAAAGCATGGTTCTTACATTCTTTCATGCCTTTTCTGCATTGTTCCCTATGCCTTGTGGGTAGGGATTTGATGGAGACTTTCCATTTAGGGCTGAGTGTTGTAAGAGCTCTACACAAAGTCTGGCTTTGAGTCTCTGTATCTGTTCCTATCTACAGCAGCACAAAGCCTCTCTGATGATGGCAGAGCAAGGCACTGATCTATGAGTATGGAAGAAAGTCACCTGGAGTCCTTTTATTGCTATGGGTTTTGTTTTTGTAAGAGTAATATTCAATTGCACATTAGAATTATGTCCCTGTGCTATATAGTCTCAAGTTCTTGGTCACCCAAGCAGTGTCAGATATGGGTTTCACCATGGAAGGGACCTTAATTCAAATCAGGTATTCTTTGGTCTCTCCAACAAGCTTTGTTACAAAATTTTCCTTGCATAACTTGTAGGGAGAATACCATTGTATACCAATGTTTTGTTGCTGGGTTAGTGTTTATGTTTCTACTTTAGTAGCATTCAATGCACCTTCCTGCATCAAAGATGCTTGCCTGTAAGGGTGAAGCCACTATGTAGGGACCAACTTAACTTTGCTATGTTCAGCGCCTTGTGTAAATATTGTCTTCCACAATGTTCCTTGCCTCCAGTTTGTGAAAAACAGTTTATAGTCTTGCCAACAACCTGAGTTGTTTGGACGTTTCCATATGACCCTTGGGTTACATGGTTGGATTTACTTACAATTAGGTGTAACCGAATCCCAGTCCTAAGAGCTTCATTTGGTAACAAAAGATGTCCACTTGGGCTCCATCTCCCCACATTATTTTGGTAATTTCACTAGATTGTCTTCATATATGTACATATATTTATTATGTTTCTCTTTAACATAAACATTTTTATTATTGCACTTGAGTAAAATAAACTACATACAGCAGGAAGAACCACGAGACAATATGTATATATTTTAAGAAGCTTCACCTCTATAAGGTTTCTATAATATCCATCAAATGACCCTTAACTTTTGCTGTCTTTCCCTGTATTCTGTTTTTTGTCTCCCCTTCCTAACCCTACTATCTACTCTATTTCAATATCCTATGGAGACTGCCTCTTGGTCCAGTCTCTTGCGCTATACCTCACCTCTGTGTGTGGTTCACCGGTTTGTATCCTGGTTATCATCGACTTAACAACTAATATCAACTTATAAGCTAATACATACATATATTTCTTTCTGGATATACACATTCCCTCACTTACAATAATTTTTTTCTAATTTCATCCATTTACCTGTGAGTTTCATGATTTCATTTTTTAGTGTACATGTAAATGTACCACATTTTCTTTATCCACACATCAGTTGAGAAATCTATTTGGAATCTTATGTTTTGATTGGATACTTAAGATGAAAAAAAAGATAATAATACTTGCTTTTGCTCTTTAGATAGTTCCTGTGTGAATCCACCACATGTGGAAAATGCTACTATAATAACAAATCAGATGGATAAATATCCACCTGGTGAGAGAGTACGTTATGAATGTAAAAAACCTTTTCAAATATTTGGGGAACAGGAAGTGATGTGTCAAAATGGTATCTGGACAGAAGCACCTAAATGCAAAGGTAAGGCATGATATTCTCCAATGGGTTTTTGAAAATGTGGTTTGGTTACTGTACACGAGTGAAAATAAAGTGAAGTGATCCTTATTAAATACATTTTTAAAGTTTTTTTTTTATTGAAAATAGACTCTTCTCTCTTCCAACACATCCTAACCACAATTTCACCTCCCTCTGTTCCTCCCAGTTCCCCCACACCTTCCCTTTCCCTCAGATACACTGCATTCTGTTTCCTTTCAGAAAGGAACAGGCCTCCAAGAGAAAACAGCCAAATGTGACAAAAGAAGATGTGATAAGACAAATCAAATGTCCTCATACTGAGGCTGGAAAAGGCAACCCAATAGGAGGAAAACAGTCAAAAGAGGAGGCAAAGCAGTCAGATACACACCAGCTCTGTCTCTTAGGAGTGTCACAAAAACACCGAGCTAACAGCTATAACATATAACGCAGAAGACTTGGTACTAACCCATGTATACCTCTTCTTTGCTGCTTCAGTCTCCATGAGCCCATGTGACCCTTGCTTGGTTGATCCAGTAGGCTGTGTCCTACTGTCCTCCATGCCCTCTGACTCCTACCATCTTTCTTCCCCATCTTCTGTGGGGCTCCCCAATCTCTAGGTGAAGGGACATGATGGACACCGTCAACTTAGAATCTCTGTCATCATAATGTCTGGCTGTGGGTCTCTTTTCTCACTTCAATTGATGCCAGAGATAGCGTCTCTGACACTGGCTGGACATGGCACCAACCCTAGATCTCTAAAGCTACCCAGTCTTTGGTTATTGGCCATACAGGCAGTATAGGGAATGGGCTTCCTTCCCAAAGACGGTTCAGCTGTTAAAGGCTAGGGTCACTACCCAAATGATAAACTAAGCATTTTTGTTCAAATGAAAACAAAATGATATGGATAAAATTTTGATTGTTTTGGTAAATTTAATGGAGGAGTGTGGTGGGAATTGTTAATCAAAGATTAAGCACAGGAAAACTTAGTATCGTCTTTAAACTTTTGTGTATAAATGTATGTTTCTACAAATATAATAAGGAAGATGAGGAATATATAAAGTAATGAACAATCTGGTGTCTTTAAAAAAAGTGAGGAGACCCTGCCTGTCTACATCAGCATCTGTGTGCTCAGCAGCTGATAAGACCCTTTGCAGAACTGGAAGGTTTCAGAGCAGACACATTCCTGCTCAGTTCAGTAAGTGATCTCAATGAGAAGAAAGGAGAACCTGCAACTCTCAGTCTGTATGATTAAAATGTCTTCAAGTAATCGTTTCTGCATCCAGAAACCACTAAAGGCCTGTTTAACACTGCACTTCTAATGGTTCTGCGTAAGCCTGTGCTTTGACTTGATCTCTCAAACATTCAAATGGTGTCTTGTTAGATTCAACAGGGAAATGTGGGCCCCCTCCGCCTATTGACAATGGAGACATCACCTCCTTCCCGTTGGCAGACTACCCACCATTATCATCAGTTGAATATAAGTGCCAAGCCTATTATCAAATTGAGGGAAGCAAGACAATAACATGTAGAAACGGAGAGTGGTCAAAGGCACCAACGTGTTTACGTAAGTACCTCATTCTCATAGATCAGAGGAGAGTCAGATTCATGATATGAATATTTTCCTGTTAATAATAGAACACTCACAAAATAAAAGTACTGTTTTGCTTAATGTTTCACTGTTAAACATCAGAATTGGAGAAAAACAAGATTATTAGCGTTTTCTATATAGAAATAGTTGACAAAATGATTCAGGCTAGTCTTTATAATTTAGTTCTTCATTAACATATATTAGTGTCCATAAAAATGGATGCCAGCATGCTATTTCTTTTTTTATTGAAAAATAAAATCATTCATATTACATCTCAATTGCTATCCCATCCCGTGCATCCTCCCATTCCTCCCTCCCTCCTGCTTTCACCCCATTCCCCTTCCCTATGACTGTGACTGATGGGGACCTCATCCCCTTGAATATGATGCTAGGTTATCAAGTTTCTTCTTGGTAGTCTACTGTCCTTCCTCCGATTGCCATCTGGCCTCCCCATCAAGGGGACATGGCCAAATATGGGGCACCTGAGTTCGTGTGAAAGTCAGTCCCCAGTCTCCACTTAGCTGTGGAGAATATTCTGTCCTGTGGCTAGGTCTGGGTAGGGGTTTGATGATGACTGCACATATTGTCCTTGGTTGGTGCCAAGGTTGGTTGAGCAGAACCCCTGGGTCCAGATCTGCCCATCATAGTGTTCTTCTTGTAGGTTTCTAGGACCCTCTAGTCCATCTATTTCCCTATCTCCTATATTTCTTCCACCTTAGGATACTCTCACCACTATCCCATTTTCCTGGTAAGTGAAGACATTAATGAGGCATACCCCTTGGCCTAGTGTCCAGATATAAGTGAGTATATACTATTTGAGTCTCTCTGCTTCTGGGCTAGCTCACTCATTATGATCATTTCTAGTTCAATTCATTTGTCCAAAACATTCAGAAATTCCTTGTTTTTAATAGCTGAGTAGTATTCCATAGTGTAAAGGTACCACACTTTCTTTATCCATTCTTCTACTGAGGGATATTTAGGCTGTTTCCATGTTCTGGCTATTATGAATAAGGCTGCTATGAACATGGTTGAGCATATGTGCCTGTTGAATGCTGGAGCACCTTCTGGGTATATTCCAAGGAGTGGAATAGCTGGATCTTGAGGAAGCCCTATTCCCAGTTTTCTGAGATAGTGCCAGATAGCTTTCCAAAGTGGCTGCACTAGACAGCATTCCCACAAGCAATGAAGGAGTGTTCCTCTTTCTCCACATCCTCTCCAGCCTGTGGTGTCGCTTGAAGTTTTTATTTTGGTCATTCTGATGCGAGTAAGAGGAAATCTCAGAGTTGTTTTGATTTGCATTTCTCTGATGACTAAAGACATTGAGCATTTCTTTAAGTGTTTCTCAGCCATTTGATATTCCTCTGTGGAGAATTCTCTGTTTAATTCTGAGCCCCATTTCTCAATTGGGTTATTTGGTTTGGAGGTGTTTAATTTCTTGAGTTCTTTATATATTTTGGATATTAGACCTTTGTCAGATGTAGGGTTGGTGAAGATCTTTTCCCAGTCTGTAGGCTGTCGCTTTGTTCTCTTGACAGTGTCTCCTGCCTTACAGAAGCTTCTTAGCCTCATGAGGTCCCATTTATTAATTGTTGACATTAAGGCCTGGGCTGTTGGTGTTCTGTTCAGGAAGTTGTCTCCTGTGCCAATGTGTTCCAGGCTCTTCCCCACTTTTTCTTCTAACTGATTTAGTGTCTCTTGCTTTATGTTGAGGTCTTTAATCCACTTGGACTTGAGTTTTGTGCATGGTGACAAATATGGGTCCAATTGCATTTTTCTACATGTAGACATCCAGTTAGACCAGCACCATTTGTTGAAGATGCTATCCTTTTTCCATTGAATGGATTTGGCTTCTTTATCAAAAATCAAGTGACCATATGTGTGTGGATTCATATCTGGGTCTTCGATTCGATTCCACTGATCAACCAGCCTATTGCTGTGCCAGTACCATGCTGTTTTAGTTACTGTTGCTCTATATTACAGCTTGATATCAGGAATAGAGATTCCTCCAGAGGATCCTTTATTGTATAGGGTTATTTTTACTATTCTGGATTTTTTGTTTTTCCATGTGAAGTTGAGAATTGATCTTTCAATGTCTTTAAAATATTGTGTAGATATTTTTCTAGGGATTGCATTGAATCTGTAAATCAGCAAGCTATTTTTATACCTATTGTCGCAGTCAGTGTTCTATTGCTGTGAAGAGACACTATGACCATGGCAGCTCTTATAAAAGACAGCATTTAGTTGGGGATTGCTTACAATTTCCGAGGTTTAGTCTGTTATCATCTAGTTTGGGAGCATGATGGTACAGAGGCAGACATGGTGTTGGGGAAGTGACTGAGGGTCCAATATCCAGGTCTGCAGGAAGTAGGAAAAGATAATACAATCTGCATATATTCAATTCTTTATAGCATTTTACATATAATAACAGGATGGTGCTAAGTATGTCAGGTGAACATACTTTATTATTTGTATGTTCTTTTTTGTAGCTAAAATGTTTAGCCATTTTATTCCTGAATATATAAAGATTTTTCATATCCATTCTCCATGTCTCCTGAATAGATCACTTAGCATATCAGTCTCTCCTTGAAGGTAATGCAGTAATATATATATATATATATATATTATATGTTGCATTATATATATATATATATATATATATATATATATATATATATATATAGTGTGTGTGTGTGTGTTGAACTACTCTTAGTTTCCTGGATTGCAATAAAGTTGATGATCTACCCAGCCATATATAAGTTTCATTAGATGCAGATTTTAAAAAAACTATTGCAGCAGTCTGTAAGGCTGAATCATATGGGCTATTTTTTTTTTTTGTCTTCTTTTTTGTCTGAGTCTTTTGTTCTATAAAGATATAAACTTTTAAAGGTAATATACATTTTCTACATTAACACATGTATGGAATGTTCAGTGTGTTAGGGGTGGTATGATGTATTTTGATGCTAATTACTGCTTGGTGTCTCTATGACACACCTTTTGATTAATAAAAGGCCATCGCACCTGGACAGGGCAGAGGAGATAGAGGTGTGGCTAAGGTTCCAGAGGGACAGAGAGAAATCCTGGAAAGAAGAAAGAAAGGCCATGAGGAGAAAGAAGTGTTCCAAGAGTAGAGGAGTAGAAGGCCGCCATGTGGTAGATAAAAGACAAAGACATGACAGATGTGGATAAAAAGTCTGAACCAGATAAAACACAAGGGATGGGATAACCATAGAGATGTAACAAGAATAAATTAATTAAAAAAAAAAAGAAAAGAAAAACTAAAAAAATAAAACCAAAACATTAACAAATATTTGAGACTATGAATGGGAGGTAGTTTGATAAAAGTTATTAAAAACAAATGGCATGGGATTGAGGCAGAGATCCCATGCCTGCCCCACTATAAAAAGTAGTTTAGAAGATTAATGTCTGCCCTGCCCCAGGTTAACTAAGGCTATTTTAAAATATGACCAGTGTCAGTGTCTTCATTGATCGCTAGCCGGGCCTACTGATAATTCAGATAATTTAAAAACAATAAGTGGTGCCCAACGTGGGTCAGGTATCCACACTCTTAAAAAATCCTATTTTGTCATTGTCTAAAAGGGAAAAATAGCTCCCAGAAAGCGTCCATGGGTCAGAGCAAAGATGACTATATACATGTGGCCTGGCCAGTTTGAGAGACAGAAGTAGGAGGCTGACAGTCTTATAATCCAGCCTAGAAAATGGAGTTAAATGCCTAAAAAAAATAATAAAATAAAACTACTATGGTTCCTCTCCAAGGTGCCATGCCAGGAGGCTCCTAGATCTTTTTTGGCTTTGTTTTGGTGTTTATGAATTTGTTTACAATGGACTCAGTCATAGTCACACTTCTGCTTACCTCTCTGAAAAGCTTCAGGGAAATGTGAGGCTAAATTACTAACAACCAAAAAGGGAGAAAAACTAAACTTTTCTTCATAGAGTTTAAAGCGGCTGATATTTATAGCTCCTTAGCTACAAGGTGTTTGTCAGGGCTTTCTGGAAAATGCTCACCAGAAAGAGATAACAATAAATTCTAAGGAATGGTGGACAGGATTTCACAAACTAAAGTCTAAATTGGCACAAATGACCCAAGGCTTAGACTTTTCTGGTTTCCTTGTTTAAGTTTTTGCATAAGATTTGACTGAATTAAGATAAAATAGTTAAAGAGGGCAGTGGTGGCATCAGCCATTAATCCCAACACAATAGAGTCAAAAGCCAGGTGGAATTCTTGACAAATTTTTTGGTATGTTCTTTTTTTTTTTTTTAATTAATTTCTTCTTGTTACATCTCAATGGTTATCCTATCCCTTGTATCCTCCCATTCTCCCCTCCCTCCCATTTTCCCCTTATTCCCCTCCCCTATGACTGATCGTCAGAGGGATTACCTCCCCCTGTATATGCTCATAGGGTATCAAGTCTCTTCTTGGTGACCTGCTGTCCTTCCTCTGAGTGCCACCAGGTCTCCCCCTCCAAGGGACATGGTCAAATATGAGGCATCAGAGTACGTGTGAAAGTCATACATTTTTCTTAATAGTAAATTATATGTGCTTAATGGTCTAAAGGATAGAGGTTTACGTTTAAAAAAAA
>CAJRSG010015422.1:0-10006 GCA_907169655.1 Acomys percivali
ATAATAATAAGTGTGCTATGGTAGTAAGAAATTACTTAGCATGATGTTAAAAAAAAACTAAAAATTCGACTGCCTATAGCTAAAGAGGAATGTGTTCTTTTAAGATGCTTGTTTTTAAATGTAAAAAAAAATTAATTTTCATGACATAAAATTGTGTGACAAGTGCCACAATTCCACAAATTAAGAAATTAACACAATTCCCTGAGGATTTTCAAACTTTTTGTCTTAAGTAAATGTCTATACCTCCCCCTCCACAAAAGAAACAAACAAAAGCAAAAAAAAGCAAATTGGGCTTTTATATTGTAAGAGCAAGCCTATTTCAAAAGCTAATAGAGCTGGGCGTATTGGTACAGCCTATAATTCCAACCCGCTGTAAGGCAGTGGCAAATGGATTTCTGTCAGTTAAAGGACAGCTTGATCTACAAACCAAGGGCTTGACAGTCAAAGCTACAGAGAAACCCTGTAAAAAAAAAGAGAGGGAAAAAAAAGGTAATAGAAAACTTAGCATACCTTACTATTTCTGCTGTATTTACAAAAGCACCTCAGCCCTCTATAAATACAATGACTAACAAACCTACCTACTACCTAAAAAATAATTTAGGTCTCCTAGGTGCTATACACTGAGCTAGAAAAAGTATCAAATATCTACTAATGATAAGTCATTTTAAATGTAATAAAATTAATGGTATTAATGAATTCAGAATCTCTTAACTTTTCTACTGTTAATGATTCAGCTAATAGTATAATAATGAATAGAATATTCATTCAGTCCTTTGTGAAAAAAATACCTACCCAGTCAACAATAGGAGACTACTGTACAGATTGGCAAAGACCTTCAATTTTCCCAAGGGAAAAGATAAGCAAGGGATAAGATTATTGGAAGTGTACAGCAGAAATGGGAATGTGCTGTAGCATCCTCTGGAGAACAGGAGTACACAGATGTGCAGTAGTGACTACTCTCCCAGAGGTCCCTGGTTTGAGTGTCATTACCCTTATGGTAGCTCACAGCCATTTATAACCCTAGTGCCACAAGATGAGATGCTCATTTCTGGCCTCTTCAGACTTTACACACATTATGCATAGATAAGTATATGGGTAAAGCACCTATACACGTAAAATACATATGAATTCATCTTTTTTTTTAATGAATGAAAGGAAGAAAGGAAGAAAAAGGAGGCTCAAGGGAGGATGCTGGGTAAGAGGCAGGCAGCTGTGTGCCTGCTGCTGAGGGTACCAGTTTCCTAGGCCTTCATGCCTGTGGACCCAGACCCGAGCTTTCAAGAGCACCAACATCTGGATTCTGGAGGGAGGATCAATGACAGCAGAGCCTCTGCTGCCTCCCAGGGGCAGCAAACATCTACAATCTTGATGCACACCCAGGCCAAACACACCCCTGACGTGAGAACAAGGACCTGTCAAAAGAAAAAATGGTCTGTACCAATCTGCCCACTTGCCTAGCAGGCCCTGCCTGGACCCTCAAACCTTAACCACCGACTAGGCAGCGCCAGACAACCAGGCAACGATTCTGAGCATCCAGGAAGCCAATACACCACATACCTCCCCGTGTCCAGGGCTCAGCACAGATGCGGCTTGCCGTCCTCTCAGGAGATTCAAATGGACCAAAAAACTCTTAGAAAGGAGGCAGAAGGAGCATTTTCACTTGTCCCATCAGGATCCCCCCCCCAAGCACATTCCCACTCCTGATCCCTTCTAAGACTTCTACCTTATTTTCCAAAACACTTTACTCATTTTATTTTTGAATGCCCTATCTATGTGTGCAGCAGCCTGTTGGAAGAGGACATCAGATTCCAGTATAGAGGACTATCAGCCACCAAGCGTTTGCTGGCAATCCAAGTGAGGACCTCTGAAAGAGCAGACAGTGCTCTTAGCCACTGAAGCATCTCTCAGTCCACTACAAACAAAAGTCTCAGACTTCTCACAAAAAAAACTACACTAGGCACTATCGTCCTTTCTCTCTAGGGCCCAGACCCATAGCACACACAATCATTTCTCCCTAGGGAAGATGGGTCTGGTATACAGGCTGCAAACAAAGACACTTACAAATACAAACACAGATCATCTACAGACACTCGTTCTCCCTCTCTGTGTCACTCCCTGTCTATCTCTTCCTCTTTCTCCGCCTGTATCTATTCCTATCTCGGTCTGTCTGTCTATCTGTCTCTCTGTCTTTCTGTCAATCTCTAGCTCCTCCTCACTCCACCTCTTTCTCTCCATCTGTGAGCCACACAATTTCAGGTGCAGTACCCAGGAGACCAAGTGAAATACAGATTATGATGGGCAAACTCTTGTCACTCTCCAAAAGGAATCCTTCCTTCCAGTAGCACTGAGTGTCTCCAGGGGCCCAGCTGCACTTAGCTAAGACCTTCTAGGATAGCCCCTAGAAAAAGACCACTCTCCCAGCATCCTCGAGACAGCCCTGCCATTGTTATCTAGTTCTCATTCTTGGACGCCTACTGAGAGCATCCACTCTGATGCTCCAAAGGGAGTTCCATCTGGATTGGGCCTGCTCTGAATGCTCAGAGGTTCCAGGCTGGCAGGGGACCCCCAAGGAAGGGTCCTGCTACCTTCCACGTGGTTGTCACTCAACTGGTCCCAAGCACCAAATCTCATGGAACTTCATGAGCTCAACCCAGCCACCCTGGAAACCTGCAGACCTTGTGCTTGGGCCACAGAGATGAAGCCCTAAAGTGCTTCTCTATATGCCATCCCGTCCTTCTGACGATCACCTCTGACCTAAACACCATAATAATTGCTACACACTGGGTCCTCTATGGACTTGCCTCTGGCCGCTCACATCCTTGGTTCCCTTCCAGGAGACACACAGAGAATCAACACACACATAGACACACACCCACTCACAGACACACACACACACACACACACACACACACACCTACATCCCAGGCTTATAAGATCCCAGACTCTGGCACCAGTGCCTTCTTTATTTTTCCACTTGAGATCCCTGACAGGGCAGGGAAGGACAGGATAGGGGCCTTGTCATGCCCTGAGCCTCTTATCCCTAGCAGGCCAGGTGAGCTAGCCAGTCAGCAGAAGCCACCAACATGTTGCCTGTATGGATGCTGGGCATCGAAGTGAAGAGGCTTCATAGTGTACCTGGCCTGGATGGGAAGCTGACTGCCTGGCATCTATAGAACATCCTTCAGTCCACAAATACTTCTGGCTGCTTCTGTTAAGATTCACCACAAATCAAAACACTGCCTTGGGTCCTGGCCTACTAGGTACACACAGCAGGGTTGCATATGACCTTGATACTGTTCCCATGCCTTGTAGGCTTCTGGGAGATCACTCCTTTCTGGACAGATCAGGGGCCCCCAGCTCCACCTGTACCACAGCTACAAGATAGATAGATTGATAGATAGAGAGTGAGGAGGGACTGAATAGGAGGGTACTAAGAGAGATTGAGGAGGGCAGTTGGAGGGGTTCAGCAAATAAAACGGACATTTGGCCAGGAAGGCTTTCTGTTTCTGAGATCCTTACCACTGTCCAGAGAAATTGAGTAGCCTGTGTGTGTGTGTGAGTGTGGGGATGTGTGTGTGTGTGTGTATGCGCGTGTGTATGCCTATGTGCCTATGTGCATGCCTTTGTGTGTCTGTGTATATGTGTGTGTGTGTGTGTGTGTGTGTGTGTGTGTGTGTGTGTGTGTCCTAGAAGTGAGCTAAGCCAGCTCTGGTTGTACAGGAGACTCCACTACCAAAACTATGGGGGTGCAAAAGTGGCCTTGTGCACAAACAAGGGCAGCCAGACAGGAGCTGTTTTCCACATAAACCCAGATGCAGCCCCTGCTGCAGGTCCTGTGTAGAGAGGTCCAGTCACCCTGGCCAAATGGCCATCTAGAGAGGATCTGCAGGCTGTGCTTGAACAGTCCTACTAGCCAAGTCCTGTGGCGTTCGTTATTGGCTGTGGGTTACAAGGACCATGCTTCTTCCTATATGTCTCCTGGCCCAAGAAGAGTTCAGGAGAACTGCATCCTCCCTGTCCATCCAAGAACAGTGCACCTCCTCATCAGGACCCATACTGCCACCTGCAGAAATGCAGGGGAACTGAAGCAGAGGTCATTAAAATAATTCATCTTGATCGAAGCAGTTCACAGGAGATGGAAGGAACAGCAGGTGATGGGCACACTCCCTCAGACCTTGCAGAGTAAAAAAAAAAACAACAGGCTGTTGCAAGACTCTAGCATGACCATCAAGCCTTTATTCCTAGAAAGGCCTGAGATGCACTTCTGGGCAGGCTGCAGGATTTCCCAAAGGGAAGCGGGTATGATCTTGGGAGCCTGCTTGTATCCATGGTGGGACGATGGGGGTTTTCAGAGGTAGGTATATGGAGGATGAGGTAGGATGGGGTGAAGAAGGGAGATGTGAAGGAGGAGGCATGCACAGGTCAGGAGGACTCCTGGGACACAATGCACCTCCTTCACACACACACACCAATTAGGACACAAGGCAGCCCCTGAAGGGCTTGTGGGCTGGATAATGGTTGAGAGGACGTGTTCCTGTAGGCTTCCCTCAGGGAACTCAACAGAAACCCTCAATCCAATCTAGACCATTGGGGAGGAGCCTTAGAAACATACCAAGAGTATAGCCATGCCCACTGGAAGACCTAGCAGCTCTGTGCATAACGCCACCCACTCTGGTAACCACTATAGTTGCCAGGCTTCTCCTCCTGGGTGTGCTGACACCTGTGACCATGGGCACAACAAAGATTCCTGGTTAAGGGCACAGGGAAACTTTGACAGATGCCATGAAGCAGAGGACCACCTGCCTCAGGGGCCACTGAGCCCAGCACTGGCTTCTCACCTGGCAGTAGGAGGCTCCCAGGTGATACTAGGCAAAGAGCAGGCTGCCTTGTGCGCACTGGTGAGGGCTCCCGTTTCCCATGTGTTCAAGCCTGTGGACCCAGGTGTGTTCCTTCCTGTACACTGCCACCTGGACTCTGGAGGGAGAATCAACATCAGCAGATGCCCCGTGAAGGCCGGAGACATCTCCCATCCTGATGCAGAGCCAGATCAACTATGCCGCTGATGTGAGAACAAGGACATGTCCAAAGAAGAAGTGTTCCATCCCAATCTGCTCACTTGCCTAACAGCCCTGGCTTGAGCCCCCAACCCAACCACCTACTAGGCAGCGCAAGGCAACAAGGTAACCAGGCAACCATTCTGAGCTGTCAGGAAGTCTGTCACAATCTCTCTCTTCTGCTCAGGCCTCCACGCCTCCCACAGCCCCAGACCACCCTACCCACTCTGCACTGCTCAGGACATGTCACACTCTTCCATTCCTTTCTCCAGAGTCCCCAAGTGGTTCTCAGACATGGATCTTTCTTTCTGTGTCCTACCAAGACTCCATCCTACCTCCCTGTGGCCAGGGCTCAGCACAGATGCAGCTTGCAGCTCTCTCAGGAGATTCAAGTGGACCAAAGGGCACGTAGAAAGGAGGCAGAAGGAGCAATTATCACTTGTCCCACCAGGATTGTCGCAGCACATTCCCACTCCTGAGCTCTTCTGCCACATCTCCATTTTTTCCTAGAGGTTTTACTTATTTTATGTGTGAAGCCCCTATTTCCATGTGCACTTGTCTGCTGGAAGAGGGCATCAGATTCCATTATATATGCACCTGCCTGAATTCCATTATATATGACTGTGAGCCATTGAGTGTTTGCTGTGAAATTAAACTCAGGACATCTGAAAGAGCAGAGTTGCTTAGCCACTGGGTCATCTCTCAAGTCCACTAACAAAAGTCCCAGGCTCCAAATAACTACGTCAGGCACTATCATCCTTTCTCTTTAGGGCACAGACAACTATTTCTCCCTAGAGAAAATGGGTCCAGGCAATAGACTACATATGAAAACATTCAAAAAGACATACACACATCATCTACAGATCTTCGTTCCCCCTCTCTCTTAGTAGCTCCTTTTCTCTTGAGTTCTCCCTTTCCATTTGTGATCTACACGGTTTCAGCCACAGTAACCGGGGTATATAGGTCTGTGTGGGACCAAGTAAAATATAGAATGTGATCACTGGGCAAATGCTTGTCACTCTCCAGCAGGAAGCCTTCCTACTAGTAGCACTGAGAGTCTCCAAGGGCTCAGCTGCCCGTAGCCAAGATATTTCTGGATGGCCCCTAGAAGAAGACCACTCTCTCAGCATCCTCAAGACTGCCCTGCCATTGCCTTGGATTCCCAACTATCTCACTCTTGGAAGCCTTCTGCAAGCATCCACTCTGATGCTCCAAAGGGAGTTCCAACTGGATTGAGCCTGCTCTGAGTTCTCAGAGGTGCCAGGCTGGCAGCTGACCCCCAAGGAAGGTTCCTGCCACCTTCCACGTGGTTGTCACTCAACTGGTCCCATGTCACTCAACTGGTCTCATGGACCTTCACAAGCTCAACCCAGCCACCCTGGAAAACTGCAGACCTTGCGCTTGGGCCAAAGGGTTATGAAGCCCTAAAGGGCTTCCTCTACATGACATCCTGTCTTTCTGACGATCACCTCTGACCTAAAAACCATAATAATTGCTACACACTGGGTCCTCTATGGACTTGCCTCTGGCCTCTCACATCCTAGCTTCCCATCCAGGACACACACACACACACACACACACACACACACACACACACACACACACAAACACACATCCTGCAATCTTCTAGGGCACACATTGTGGCACCCGTGACTTCTATATTTTTCCACATGTGATCCCTGGACAGGTCTGGGCAGGACAGGATAGGGGGCCTTGCCGGCCAGTGAACTTATTCTCCCTGTTAGGCCAGGTGAGCTAGTCAGTCAGGAGAATCCAGAAGTTTGTTGTCCACAGGGATGCTGAGCATCACAGTGAAGAGGCTTCAATGTGTAGCTGGCCTGGATGGTAAGCTGACTGCCTGGTCTTTTTGGGGAATCCTTCAGAACACACCCACCTCTGGCTGCTTCTCTTGAGATTCACCCCAGAATACAACACTGCCTTGGGCTCCTACCCACTACATTTGCACACAGCAAGGTTGCATATGACCATGATTGTGCCTTACAGACCTCTTGAAGGGTTCTGGGATATCACACTTTTCCTGACAGATCAGGTTCCTGAGATCCACCTTGTGCAGAGCAGAGAGAGAGAGAGAGAGAGAGAGAGAAAGAGAGAGAGAGAGAGAGAGAGAGAGAGAGAGAGAGAGAATAAAGGGGAAGAGCACACTTTGAATAAGAAACAGAAGGAAAGCCCAAGAGAGCTCGAGGCAGTATAGAAGGGTATGAAGGGAAGTAGAGGAGGGCAGGGAAGGGCATCAATAAATAAAATGGGCATGTGGAAGGAAGGCTCTCTGTCCCTGATGTCCTGATCACAGCCCAGAGAAACTGAGTAGCCTGTGTGCCTCTGTGTGTGTGTGTGTGTACGTGTATGTGTGTTTTTGTGCACACACACATATGTCTGTCCATGTGTGTGTGACTTAGAAATGAGCTAAGGCAGCTGTGGGTACTGAGGGGACTACTTAACCAAAAGTATGGCGTTACAAGGGTAGCCATGGGCACAAACATGCGCAGGCAGACAAGACCTGTTTTCCACACATAAACCCAGATACTGCCCTAGCTGCAGTTCCTATGTAGAGACGTCCAGTCACCCTGGCCAACACGGCTGCCTAGAGAGACCTGGGAAGCTGTGTTTGCAGGGTCCAGAAGCCAAGCCATGTGGCGTTCAGTTTTGGCTATGGGTCACCAGGACCCTGCTTCTTCTCTAAGATCTCCTGGCGCAAAAAGGGCCTAGGAAACCCATGTCCTTCCTGTCCTGCCAGGAGAAGAGCACCTCCCTCTAAGGAGTGCTGCCTCCATGTACAGACAAGCAGGGGAACTGCTGCAGTGATCACCAAAACAATTCTGCTTGATTGTGATGCCAAATGTGGAGGGTGATGCCAACCTTGGAGGGTGATGGCCATAATCACTCAGCCCTTCTCAAAGCAAAAAACCATCTGCTGGAAGGCCCTAGACTCTAAGATGGCCAATAGGCCTTTAGGCCAGGAAAGCCTGAGTTGGGTCTCTGTGCAGGCTGAAAGGATTCCCTAAGGGCTTATGCTGGGGTATGAGCAGGATGCCTGGGTGAAGGTGTGGAGGGAACTTGAGCAGTGTTATGAGAAGTGGGGGTAGGGGGATAAAGAGGATGAAGGATGAGGTTGAAGTTGATGCAGAGTGGAGATGCGAGGGGGGAAGTAGGCACAGGTCACACAAGGACTCCTGGGACACACTGCACTGAGTGGACTCCACTATGGGTACCTGGCAGCCCTGAAGGGCTTGCTGGCTGAGTAGAAGGGAGCGCCCTATGACAGTAGGCTATGCTCATGGAACTCTACAGAAACCCTTCAGCCAATCTAGACCATAAGAAAGGAGCCTCAGAAACAAACTCTTGAACTGGAAGATGAGGAAATTAGCCAGGACCCTTAGCAGACCCAGGAGCTCTGTGCCGAACCCCACCCACTCTGGTGACCACTAAAGCTGCCAGGCTTCTCCTGGGTGTGATGACACCTGGGACACAGGGCACAATCCAGCTTCAAGGTCAAGGGGGCTTGCCCACAAGGCCTTCCAAGGCTGACCCAGGTCTGATAGGGCAGCAACAGGGTGATGGTTGTCGTGGTGTCAGAGAGCTCAGGACAGATACCACAAAAGAGAGGCCCGACAGCCTCAGGTTGTCCCTGAGCCCAGCACTGGCTTCTCATCTGGCAGGAGGAGGCTCCGGGTTGGATGCTGGGAAAATGGTAGAGCGCTGTGAGTCCACTGGTGAGGGCTCCAGTATTCCCCACCTTCACACCCGTGGACCCTGCCATCTTGAGTCTGGAGGGAGGAACAGCCACAGCAGGGGCTCCCTGAGGGGCTGGAGACATCTATAATCTTGCTGCAGAACCAGGCCAACCAAGCCCCTAATGTAAGAACAAAGACATATCAAAAGAAGAAGCATTCCATCCCAATCTACCCACTTGACTACAAGCCAATGGCTTGGATCCCCAAACCCTAACCACCTACTAGGTCCCACCCGACATCCAGGCAACCAGGTAACCAGGCAACCAGGCAACCATTCTGAGCTCCCAGAAAGTCTGTCACAATTTCCTCTCCTCAGGACTCCACCCCACCCACACCCCCAGACGACTGGGCACCTCTCAAAGCACTTCACTCGCTTTCCTTACTCCAGAGTACCCGAGTAGTTCTAAGGTATGGATCTTTCTTTCTGCATCCTCCTTGGATACCCACCTACCTCCCTGTGGCCAGGGCCAGGCACAAGTAGAGCTTGCAGCTCTCTCAGGAGAGTCAAGCGGAACAAAAGGCACCTAGAAAGGAGGAAGAAGGAGCAATCTTCACTTGTCCCACCAGGATTGTCGCAGCACATTCCCACTCCTGAGTTCTTCTGCCACTTCTTCCTGTGTTCTTTTTCCTAAATATTTTATTTATTTTATGTGTGGACACCCTGTCTTCCTGTGCACCATGCTAACCTCAAACTCACTGTCTTGTCTCTAGCCTCCGCCCTCGTGCCGAGACTTGTTGTGTTTTGCAGCACACTGAACTCATCCGTCACTTCTGGATGATTATAAGGCAGCAGGTGTGTGTACACAGGTGAACGCAGGCAGCCTGGCATGGCAGGGGAGTCCAGGAGAGTAAGAGAGAAACGGCATGTGCACAGGTGTTTGAAAGAGCACCTCCATAGCTCCTTCTTGTGGTAAACTTTTGAGATGCTCCGGACAACCAACTGGGACCCTCGGACTCCTAGGGAGAGAATGGGGGACAAGAGACGTGAACAACGGACAGCGAGTCAAGGAGTCTGATCAAGCTGAGCAAATTTTATTTTTTCTCAGGCAATTATATACCATTGAAGCAGAAGGCTGAGTGGGGCGATCTAGGTGGGCGGTTTTCCGCAAGATATCAGGAAGTCAGGATGTTTGGCAGGGCGAGGTGCCCTGTGGTTCTGGGGCTGGGTGGAATTTTTAGGCATCTGGAACCACAAGATGG
>CAJRSG010015464.1:9443-22019 GCA_907169655.1 Acomys percivali
TTGAGTGTTATTAGTATGGGAAGTGATGGTTACTATTATGGGATGTGAGGGTTATTAGTATGGGAGGTGATGGCTATTATTATGGGATGTGAGGGTTATTAGTATGGGATGTGATGGCTACTATTATGGGATGTGAGGGTTATTAGTATGGGAAGTGATGTTTACTATTATGGGATGTGAGGGTTATTAGTATGGGATGTGATGGTTACTATTTTGGGATGTGAGGGTTATTAGTATGGGAGGTGATGGCTATTAATATGGGATGTGAGGGTTATTAGTATGGGAGGAGTGGTTACTATTATGGGATGTGAGAGTTTGTAGTATGGGAGGTGATGGTTACTATTATGGGGTGTGAGGGTTATTAGTATGGGAGTGATGGTAACTATTATGGGATGTGAGGGTTATTAGTATGGGATGTAATGGTTACTATTATGGGGTGTGGGAGTTATTAAGTGATGTGTGGGATATTATTATGATCAGATGTGAGGGTTATTAGTATGGGAGGTGATGTTACTATTATGGGGTGTGGGAGTTATTATGTGATGTGTGGAATACTATTATGATCAGATGTGAAGGTTATTTCTATGGGAGGTGATGGTTACTATTATGGGGTGTGAGGGTTATTACTATGGGAGGTGTTGGTTACTATTATGGGATGTGAGAGTTTGGAGTATGGGAGGTGATGTTTACTATTATGGGGTGTGAGGGTTATTAGTATGGGTTGTGATGGTTACCATAATGGGATGTGAGGGTTATTTAGTATTTGATGTGATGGTTACTATTACAGGGTGTGGGAGTTGTTAAGTGAAGTGTGGGAAACTATTATGATCGGATCTGAGGGTTATTAGTATGGGATGTGATTGTTACTATTATGGGAAGTGAGGGTTAATAGTATGTGAAGTGACGGCAATTATTATGGAATGGGAGGGTTATTGTTATGGGAGGTGATGGTTACTATTATTGGATGTGAGGGTTAATAGTATAGGAGGTGATGGTTACTATTATGGCATGTGATAGCTGCACTTAGCCAAGACCTTCTAGGATGGCCCCTAGGAGAAGACCACTCTCCCAGCATCCTCAAGACAGCCCTGCCATTGTTTCCTAGTTCTCATTCTTCGACGCCTACTGAGAGCATCCACTCTGATGCTCCCAAGGGAGTTCCATCGGGATTGGGCCTGCTCTGAATGCTCAGAGGTACCAGGCTGCCAGGGGACCACTAAGCAAGGGTCCAGCCACCTTGCACGTGGCTGTCACTCAACTGGTCCCAAGCACCAGCTCTCAAGGAACTTCATGAGCTCAACCCAGCCACCCTGGAAAACTGCCACCTTGTGCTTGGGCCACAGAGATGAAGCCCTAAAGTGCTTCTCTCCATGCCATCCTGTCCTTCTGACGATCGTCTCTGACCTAAACACCATAATAATTGCTACACACTGGGTTCTCTATGGACTTGCCTCTGGCCGCTCAAATCCTTGATTCCCTTCCAGGAGACACACAGAGAATCAACACACACATAGACACACACCCACTCCCACACACCCACACACACACACAAACACACACACACTCACCTACCTCCCAGGCTTATAAGATCCCAGACTCTGGCACCAGTGCCTTCTTTATTTTTCCACTTGAGATCCCTGCACAGGGCAGGGAAGAGCAGGATAGGGGCCTTGTCATGCCCTGAACCTCTTAACCCTAGTAGGCCAGGTGAGCTAGCCAGTCAGCAGAAGCCACCAACATGTTGCCTGTATGGATGCTGGGCATCGAAGTGAAGAGGCTTCATAGTGTACCTGGCCTAGATGGTAAGCTGACTGCCTGGCATCTATAGAACATCCTTCTGTCCACAAGTTCTTCTGGCTGCGTCTGTTAAGATTCACCACAAATCACAACACTGCCTTGGGTCCTGGCCTACTAGGTACACACAGCAAGGTTGCATATGACCTTGATATTGTTCCCATGCCTCGTAGGGTTCTGGGATATCACTCCTTTCTGGACAGATCAGGGTCCCCCAGCTCCAACTGTACCACAGCTCCAAAATAGATAGATCAATAGATAGATAGAGAGGGGGGACTGAATAAGAGGGTACTAGGAGAGATTGAGGAGGGCAGGGGAGGGGTTCAGTAAATAAAATGGACATTTGTCCAATAAGGCTTTCTGTTTCTGAGATCCTGATCACTGTCCAGAGAAACTGAGTAGCCTGTGTGTGTGTGTGTGTGTGTGTATGTGTGTGTGAGCGCAAGCGCGTGTTCATGCTTATGTGCCTAAGTGCATGCATGTGTGTGTGTCTGTGTGTGTCGTAGAAGTGAGCTAAGCCAGGTCTGGTTGTACAGGAGTCTCCACTTTCAAAACTATGGGGGTGCAAGAGTGGCCTTCTGCACAAACAAGGGCAGCCAGACAGGAGCTGTTTTTCATATATACACAGATGCAGGCCCTGCTGCAGGTCCTGTGTAGAGAGGTCCAGTCACCCTGGCCAACATGGCCATCTAGAGAGGATCTGGAGGCTTTGCTTGCACAGTCCGGCTGGCCAAGTCCTGTGGCTTTCGGTATTGGCCGTGGGTTACAAGGACCCTGCTTCTTCCTATATGTCTCCTGGCCCAAGAAGAGCTCAGGAGAACTGCATCCTCCCTGTCCATCCAAGAACAGTGCACCTCCTTATCAGGACCCATACTGCCACCTGCAGACGTGCAGGGGAACTGAAGCAGAGATCATTAAACTAATTCATCTTGATCAGAGCAGTGCACAGGAGATGGAAGGAACAGCAAGTGATGGGCACACTCCCTCAGACCTTGCCGAGTCAAAAAAAGCAACAGGCTGTTACAAGACTCTAGCATGGCCATCAAGCCTTTATTCCTAGACAGGCCTGAGATGCATTTCTGGGCAGGCTGCAGGATTTCCCAAAGGAAAGCGGGTATGAGCTTGGGTGCCTGCTTGTATCCATGGGGGGACCAAGGGGGTTTTGAGAGATAGGTATATGGGAGGATGAGGTAGTATGGGGTGAAGAGGGGAGACGTGAAGGAGGAGGCAGGCACAGGTCAGGAGGACTCCTGGGACACAATGCACCACCCTGACAAACACACACATACCACCTAGGACACACGCAAGCCCCTGAAGGGCTTGTGGGCTGGAGAATGGTTGAGAGGACGTGTTCATGTAGGCTACCCTCAGGGAACTCAACAGAAACCCTCAGTCCTATCTAGACCCTAGGGGAGGAGCCTTAGAAACACACCAAGTGTATAGCCATGCCCCCTGGAAGACCTAGCAGCTCTGTGCATAACGCCACCCACTCTGGTAACCACTATAGTTGCCAGGCTTCTTCTCCTGGGTGTGCTGACACCTGAAACCATGAGCACAACAAAGATTCCCGGTTAAGGGCACAGGGGAACTTTGACAGATGCCATGAAGCAGAGGACCACCTGCCTCAGGGGCCACTGAGCCCAGCACTGGCTTCTCACCTGGCAGGAGGAGGCTCCTGTGTGGATACTAGGCAAAGGGAAGACTGCCTTGTGCACACTGGTGAGGGCTTCCGTTTTCCAGGTCTTCATGCCTGTGGACCCATGTGTGCTCCTTCCTGTACTCTGCCACCTGGACTCTCGGGGGAGGATCAACATCAGCAGATGGCTCGTGAAGGCCGCAGACATCTCCCATCCTGATGCAGAGCCAGATCAACCATGCCGCTGATGTGAGAACAAGGACATGTCAAAAGAAGAAGTGTGCCATCCCAATCTGCTCACTTGCCTAACAGGCCCTGGCTTGAGCCCCCAACCCAATGACCTACTAGGCAGCGCAAGGCAACAAGGTAACCAGGCAACCATTCTGAGCTGTCAGGAAGTCTGTCACAATCTCTCTCTTCTGCTCAGGCCTCCACCTCTTCCACAGCCCCAAACCAACCTACCCACTCTGCACTGCTCAGGACATGTCACACTCTTCCATTCCTTTCTCCAGAGTCCCCAAAAGGTTCTCAGACATGAATCTTTCTTTCTGTGTCCTCCCAAGACACCAACGTACCTCCATGTGGCCAGGGCTCAGCACAGTTAGGCTGGTGTTTTTCTCACAATTCCAGGAGTATTCAGAAGGCCAGAGCATAGAACTGTTTCTTCTTGCAACTTGGGTACCATTGTTTCTCGAGGAGACATGGGAGATTGCTGAAGAGCCTATTCCCAGGCTCTTTCAAGTCCCCCAAGTTTTCTTCTCCGGGGGTACAATTGCAGATCACAACATTGAGATTCTATGGTTCCGGGGTGGGCCTCGAACTGCTGTTTAGTTTAGTGCTTTTCTGAGCCTGACAACTTAAAATTTTTAGGGCTACCTAACAGGCAGTGAGCTGTGGAGGAGGTGTACGCTGGAGATGGGCAGTCACTGGGAGGCTCCAAGAGTGGGAACTTCTTAAAACAGTAGCAGCCAGCTAGGACAAGCAATCCCCAGTACAATCAAACTCCTGAGTCCCTTTGCCTACTTCCCCATCTGCCTATGGATTTCCTGCTAAGAGGAAGAGTTGGGGTTGTGAATGTGTTCTGCTGAACAGAACCAAAGGGAATGGTACTAGTGTTGTCCTGGGAGGCTTGTGTGGGAGCAGGCAGTAACCATAATTATTCTGCTGCACAAATGCCTGCAGGCCTCAAGAGTACACCATTGTTGGTTTTGATGAGCCATCAGCCTTAGACCACATGGACTACATATAGGGTTCCAGGCCATCTTTCCCTTTTCCCTTCCAACATGCTATTTCAGATTCTGCCTGAGAGAATCTGGATTCCTGTTCCCAGTAGGCAGGGACAGGTATAGCTAGACTTTGTCCTTTTGCCCAGGAGACTAGGGCAGCTCCATAGGATCTTTGGGTTAGGGGAGAATGTCTACAGGCACCATTATTCATTAACCAGTGCATTCCTGTTTCTTTTGAAACTACTGGAAGGCCTGGCTCTGCTTCTGTTCCCCCTAGTGTGAAAGCCTTATCTTGCTCAGCCTCTGGGGAACAATTAGCAGGGGAGCAGTTTCCTTTCCTTTCCCACCACCTTCCTCATTGTTTTACTGATAGTGTGCATTAGGGAGTCATTCTCTAGAGAAAAGCCAGAGCTGGCAACTCATCTCACCCTATGGTGCAGCCAAAGCATAGGCCAGGGCTGGGCAATCACTCTATCCAAGGTGCAGCATGGGGATAGGAGAGGCACAGTTGGTCCTGTGCTAGTCTCCACATTTCAGAGACCTTCTAGGTCGAGGATGCTTCATTGGAGTAAAGTAAAGGTCATCTGTGGAACATCTTAGCTTCAGTAAATCCACATTTGATAGTAATAGGATTCAGTAGGTGTATGAGTGCTCAGCTCAGCCCTAAAACTGCAGCAATAATTTTCCTGGCTCTTCTTTGGGATTTTGAGATTCAATTAAACCTTTGAATCACAACCCTAAGTTTCAGTTCTTTCAGATACTGTTTCCTTCCCAGCAAGGGAGTTTATGAGCGAATGATTTTCACAGTGCTGGAGAACACAGCAGGGGAATCCCTTTTGATTCTACAATATTCAAATCAAACAGGAGGTCTTCATGGAGTGTCTGAACTCATATAATAAAGGAAATGGTCAGGCTATGTTGGTTTAGCACCTGTCTTAGCAATTTTAGACTACATATTATAACACCACAGAGCGAAAATTAGGTAGTGTTCTCTCCTGTCTCTGTGCATTGAGAAGGTAGATGATAGAGACAGAGAGAGGGGGGGAGAGAGAGTAATGGGGAAAACAGAGAACTGGATGTAGACAGCAACAGGAACAGAGACAGACACAAAAACACACACACATTCCTCATAACATAGCTGTTCCACTTCTTGATATATTCCCAGAAAATGGTCCACCACACAACGAGGACATATGGTCAACCATGTTCATAGCAGCCTTATTCATAATAGCCAGATCATGGAAACAGTCTACATGTCCCTCAGTTGAAGAACGGATAAAGAAACTGTGGTACATTGACACTATGGAATGCTACACAGCCATTAAAAACAAGGAAATCCTGAAATTTGTGGACAAATAGATGGGACTAGAAATGGTCATATTGAGTGAGTTAACCCAGAAGCAGAAAGACTCATATGGTATATACTCACTTAATTTGGGCACTGCCCTCAAAATCATGTCCCATAAAAGTCTTCACTTACCAGGAGTTGGGATAGATTTGAAGACATCCTTCTGAGACTTTCGGTAAGAGAAATATAGGAAATGGGAAAATAGAAGGACCTAGACGGTCCTAAAAACCTACAAGAAGAACATTGCAATGAGTGGATTTGGTCCCAGGGAGGGGTCTGCTCAAACTATTGCACTAACCAAGGATAAAACAAGTAGTAAACATCAAACCCCTACTCTGATATAACCAATGGACAAGACAAGTTCCACAATTATGTGGAAAGTGGGGACTGACTCTGACATGAACTCTGGGGCTCCATATTTGACCACATCCCCTTGGCGGGAAGGCCTGATAGCACTCAAACAAAGAATAATCAGGCTACCAAGAAGAGACTTGATAGCCTATGGCCATATAGTGGGGGAAGAGGTCGCCCTCACTCTTAGACCTAAAGGAGGGGAAGAGGGTAAAAACATGAGGAAATGAAGAATGGGAGGATAAAAGTGATGGGATAACAATTGAGATGTAATCTGAATAAATAAAAATAAATAATATTTAAAAAGTCACACGCAGATAATATATATATATATATATATATATATATATACATACATATGGAAAGATAGATAGATAGATAGATAGATAGATAGATAGAGAGAGAGAGAGAGAGAAAGAGGGAGAAGCTTGTGGTCTTTCCTTTTTCCTTTTCCTTCCTTACCATTTTTATCAGATTAGTGTCCAGTCCTTAACAAACCATTGGAACCTGCTAACAATTCCACATCCAAATGCCTCATGTCAGGACTACAGGTTTGAGCATGGAGCCCAGGTCCCGAGTCTGTTACCAAGTACAGGTTCCACTGATGTCTGATGTCCTTTTCCTCTGGATTGTGGGTCATATAATTTGGACAGAGGCAGTAGAACAAGCCCAGGTGCTGTCCCTGGGAGTTATAAGAGATGCTTACAGACATTTTGATCTTCTTTTGTGAGACACAGATGACCATACTTCCTTGTCCTCTAGACATTATGTGGACCTGCCTTGGTGGCTGTGGGAGTGGGTGTTGCCGTAGGTCTCTGGTCTTCAGTACTCACAGAGAGCAAAAGCACATGCTGACATGTGGTAAACCCAACTTTATGTGCTCATCTTAGTGTGAGGACTGTTGGTTACATGGCTCAGTATTGCCTAGTGTTATTGATAATGGCTACAAGATCATGAATGGGAGTTTTTCTATCTACTACTATTCATGACACATACAAAAACTGTTTTATGGGCATATTCCAAACTTTATTTTCTAGGCATATGCAAAAATAGTAAAAATAAACTACCAAGGTTCATCATCTCCCCAGACATCTTTTTGATTCAGGATCCCTGGGTTCTCCATGATTACCTTCTCTGCTGTTGTTCTCCTCTCTGTACTCTGCATAGGGAAGTCCTTGACACCTCAAGTGAAAATGGGAGGTCCTTAAATGGATAGACGAACAAGAAAGCGAGCTTGAGTATATGCATACTGGTAACTGAACTCTGTAGGCTGTGTCCAAGAACTTGTAGTCCCAGGCACACAAGGACAGACAACCCAGACTATACTCATCTAGAGCCACATCACAATGTCTTAGGGAACATGGCCAGGATCTAATATGATGAGGGTTGGACTCTTGAAATCCACAAGACAGACTAGGCCTTTGCCAAAGTTTCAGCACATAGGAAGTGACAGGACTGGTCGTAGGGTGCTGCCTTTTGTCCCCTTTCTACGTTTTTCTCACACCCAGGAATCCGTTCTTGTGGGAATTATAGATGTCAACATGTTCTACAATGCTGACTTACCATTCCATAGCAAGAAGCTTTGATGCATGGAGGCAGAAGGTGCAGTGGCTGGACTTCAGAAGCGTCAGATATTGGGAGCCATTGAGTAGGGTCTGGTGGGGGCTTCAGGGAATTTGTTTGTTTCAGAAAGACAAGATGGACTCTGGCTTTCCTATTACATGTTCAGAGAAATATTGACTCTCAGGAGTAATAAGAATGGATCAGCTCAGGTCAGGGAACATCCTGAAACTATGGGACTAATGTGTAGATATGGAACTATGAGCCAACAGCTCACTCCTACAGTCTACCCCACTGAGCCCTGGCTTATATCCCATCTGTAGGAAGGGAACTGAGTAAAACGAAGTCCTCTTCCTCTAAAGCCCAGAGAACGACTTCTACTGAAGTTGATGTTTGATGATTTGGGCAGGGTTGAATATGACCTTCATTGTTCATGTCTTTATCTTAACACTAGGAGGCTCTCCAGAGGCTACCAGGTGGCACCACTGTGCAGAGGGCAGGGATCCTCCAATGGTTTAGGTTTCACCCTTTGTAGGATATTTGTATTATTGACGCTGCCATGAGAGCCCCCAATGAGTAACTGAAACATCTTTAATTCCCAACATGTGAATTGGACTTGCCCTTGTTTTCCAGGTTGATACCTCTGTCTTCCAAATACAGCAGTGTTTACACTGTCCTTTCCTTCCACTGCATTATGGGTTGCCCATCTGCCAGGTCTCTCATGGTTCTCATCCTGAAGCATCCAGCTGGTCATATGTCTCAGATTGTGACAGACACTTCTACTGACCCCAAAGTAGTGTGGCAGATTCTTCTAAAGATACAGTGTAGATATCTGTATCTGTTAGAATAAGCATCTGCCTGTAGGATTCAGCCCTGTCCTCTGCAGTTATATCTACTCACTTCCATATGCAGAACTTCATTGCCCACCACACCTGGGTTGCACCTTTTAACCTCTTTGATGTTCTCAGGTGCCCTGTTCTTGTCTGCATGTCCCTTCCTTGTACCTCTCAGAAGGACCTTCAGTCTTTTCATCTCTACTAATTTAGGATAATAATCTCCAGGTACCCAGACAGGTTGTCTGATCTGCATCTGGTGGCGACTATTGCTTTCAAGACCTGCCCAGGTAGAAATATATCTGTTGATCGCATACTAGCAATTCTGCTCAAATGCACTTCATCTCACCACTGTGTCTTCATAAAGTCATTTTCCTTTGCAGTGAGTATTGCCTTTTCTGTCTAAGTCTAGTCCATGGCAATAGAGCCTTCATCATCCTTTGTAAATTAGTGGCTCTGCAGAAGAAAGGAAGCTGGAATGTGCCTGACACCTGAGGACAAATGTGATTTTTAGAACAGGGAGGTGACTTGACTTTCCACAGGCATGGAACATTGTTTGAAGTGAGTAAGGCTGTACCGGGTAAGAAAATGAACAGTAGTCTGGTGAAAGCAGACTCATGTCATGCTGGGGAGAGCAGACAGGAGGATAAGAGCAGGAGGTAAAAGGTCCCACCACACAACTTGTGTACTTGAGGCAGAGTTTGGCTCTGGCTGCTGGTTTTGTGAAGTAGAATTGTGGCACTGAGGGCCAGAGGGCTCTGACCTGTGATGGGTGAGAGACTCATCTTGGGACACTGGCTCTTTTGGTTCTGTTTCTAGCTATTCACAGGATCACAGGGTCTGTGTGTTTATTTGTCTCTGGTGCTAAGACTTATTCTTAAAAGACTATGAAGATGCCTGTCCCACTCTCTTTGGGATGTAGTGGCACCATCTGAGCGAGTCTGTGTGACAGATGCACTTGAGAAACACATGCAGCTCACAGAGTTCTGTGTACATCGAAAATACAAGAATCAGATCCTGATCAATAAGTGATGTGAGAAGGACCCAGGAAATTACAAGGACAATCCGGTCCTCTGACCACAGCTATGGGTTTGTGTGAAAGATGTTTAGCCCATGGTCAGCCTGAGGGGATCATAGGATGTTCATGTAATGAATGAGAGGTAGAATGTACATGGAATTCGAAGATGAGTTATAACTCAAGGAGGTCGTACATGGAGAGGAATCCTTTCATCCAGAGGAGCTACAGTCCTTCTCCCTGGCTCTTAGCAATGGAGAAAAATTCAGAATTCTTTCCAGTTATTGGTGAACTTAATATCTGCCATGTCCAGAATTTATGCATGAGATAAACAAGTGTGTGTGTGTGTGTTGTTTGTTTTTTTGTTTGTTTGTTTTGTTACAGGACATTTCTATGCATCCTGATATGGAGGAATGCCTTGAGGGTGTATAACAGCTGTCAGTAAAAAGCTGTTTGGCCAATCAACTGGGCAGAAGGACAGGAAGTGGAAGGGAGGAATTTCTGGGTGAGAAGCATGAGGAGGATGGTGGGAAAAAAGAGATGGAGGGAAGATAATCCACCCTGGAGTTATCACACTGGCAAGGTATTGGTTTATTTGTTGGGTTTAAGTGTATTAAGATTAGAGTAACTCACATTCTGCCTAGCCTAGTGCTTGCAGATTAAACATAAACCACAGTTTCTGTGTCTGTCCTTTGGGAACTAGCTGGTTAAAGAAAACTAATGGCTTAATAATTGACTGTGTTAAATAATGTAGGAAGAATAAAGGTACATCCACAGTCTGGAGTTTGCTTTCTAGATTTGTCTTTTCTCAAACTCCTGGACATCTTCCTTCTTCTGCCTTACAAGAGCCAGAATTAAAGAATGTGTAACCACATTCAGCCTCAATGGTGAGTATAATGGAGGCAATTGCATATAAAGATGCCACCCAATTATTAAACCAATGATTTTCTATCTCACAATGGATCCATATCAAATCTTATCTCCATAAGAAATAATACATTCTATCTTTCTTTAACTTCAAGCCTGTTTTACAGTATATTTCTAATTGCCTTTATTGTGCCAAAAGTCTAGAAAATTTTAGATGCAGTATGTTTTTGTACTAAGACAAGGCAATTTTCTGTGTACGTTGTATTAATTTAACCACATATAATACAGTTTGTAAACTTTCTCTTGGTTAGACCTACATCTTCAAATTCTGAAATTTATGAATCCTTACATCCATGGAATATGGCTTTAATATGTAATTTTTTGGCAAAATTAAAGAGAAATAAAGGAAATGTTTGAAAACTTCCCACCAAACTTTGAGGCACTATTTGAGTTCTTATTAGTTGTTTCTTTGGAGACTAATGATAAACAGTATGGGTAAAATTGGCAATATATCAAAATGATTATGCCTGTTTTATGCAGAATTTCCTTTTTAGAAATTGAACGATAAGATGTTGGTTTGTAAAGTTGCCTATGATATAATTGTATTTAAATCCTCAGTTTAGCATAAACTATCAAGAAGGAAGATGTTACAAGAAAATAAGGACCAGCTGCCTTCAGTAACAGCCAAATGCAATAGAAATGGGGCAGAGGTAACTTATTTAGGTATCAGCAGTTAGTGTTTTACTGATGGAACAAAAGAGCAATGTCAGTAAAAAAGGGAAATTGTGAGATAATATAACCATGGGTCTTTCTTCAAAACAATAACATCATGGTATTTTTAGACTGGGACATGGAAGCCAAAAGTAATATCTCAGTGGAGACAATAGTGAATCTGGCAGTGATTAGCTTCTTTCCTCTTGGCTCTAGGCAACTACATTGCTTACCCAGGACCAGAAATACTTTCAGGTGGGGAACCTCACAGATTCTGGCCGTGACTGCAAACATAAGTGCCAATTTTTTTTTAAATGAGCTATCCCAGGCAAAGAAAAGTGAGGAAAAGGTGAAGAGGAATTTTACCTGACAGCTGTGTTTATCCATCCTTTCAAATTCCAATCTGCCTCTGTTAGGTATATAGCAGGTTACTGCAGCAGCTCAACTGGCTTTGGAGAGAAAAACATACTATGCTGGGAAAACAGAACACCTAAATTCAGGAAAGGAAAATCTTGTAGGAGGTCATGGTTTCTGCATCACTTCAATGGCAAGTAGAAGGGATTGTGGTAGTTTTGACTCTTGGTTTGCTCTCTTCCATTTCACCAGGGACAGGGAAAATCTGCTCATTTAAAAACAGAGTGGAATCTGGAAGGTGAAATTTCAATGTAAACTTTCCTGGGACATTCCATTCTGAAGGGGAAAGAAGAGATGTCTTTTTCACAGGTAAATGAATGTGTGTGGGACAAGTTGATTGTCTTTACAAAAATACTTCATTGTCAGACCTTCTGAACCTTCACTATGTTGACGCTAATTTTCAGAAGTACTTTTCTTTTTGATTCTCATTTTTAACTCTTTAAAACTTATGTCACCGTTGTGCTTAAATCACCTCATTTGCAAGTTTTCTTTTTTCAGGGCAACTTCTACAATATAAAAATGTAATCTGTAATAATTATAAATTTTCTCATATCAAAGATAAATATAGGCACTCAATTTTTACAGAGAGTAAGAAGGGTCATTATTTAACTGTGAATAGAAGCCAATATATTATGAATATTTCATCCGAGAGCATCTTTTCGTAGTTCTAAACTTTTCTATTGATTGCAACTTTAATAGCATCCCTCATGGTGTGGTGATTATGTCATTTGATCCATACAAGGGTACCCACACACACAAGCTCCGTGCTGTTGTCCTATTGCTTCATTGCAGAGAAGACAGAAAAGTCTTTTTCTCAGAAT
>CAJRSG010015470.1:0-20052 GCA_907169655.1 Acomys percivali
GAGGAAGGGAGGAATGGGAGGACACAAGGGATGGGATAAAAATTTAGATGTAATATGAATAAATTAATAAAAAAAAACCATACTACCAATAAGAGACTTGATTCCCTATGAGCATATACAGGGGGAGGAGGTCCCCCTCAGTCACAGTCATAGGGGAGGGGAGTAAGGGGAAAATGGGAGGGAGGAATGGGAGGATACAAGGGATGGGATAACAATTGGGATGTAATATGAATAAACTAATAAAATATATTTTTAAAAGAACACTCCACAGATAAATAGCATGCTAACCAGGCCTGCTCAAGATTACTGTGCTAGGATACACATGTTTACTCCACCAGGATTGTCCAGAAATTTGGCTCTAACCAATTACCAAGGAGACAACCCCAATTCACAACCATGCACTAGGCCCATCTCCATGTGGAGGGCTGGCCTGATCAAACAAGGCTTTCCCTGAAGTCCTCATGAATGGAAAATGACAGAGCTCTTCTCAAACTCAGGAACATGTTTGGCAGAATCAGTAACAGCCTGGGGCCTACGCCTGAGGAGCTTTGTCCAAGGCTCTGAGGTATTGAGACTAAAACATAGCTCCTTCTCTAAAACAGGAAATGTGGTTGGGAGACCTGTGGGGCCAGTGCCTTTAGGGAAGGCTTGTGTCAGGTTCTGAGAATCTAACTCCTCCTACCACATGGAGATATGGTTATCAGTTCCAAGGCCACTCTGGTCTGGGTAATTAATGTTACTGAGATTTGCTGCGTTCCTGTTGCACAATATTGTTTTATTAGACGCCGTCTGAGTTTACCCAATGGTATGATAGTTTCTGCTAACTAAATAGATGTCTTCAATCTCCCTACCCTTCTTCCCTGGAAGTAGTGTCCAAGACGCTATTCTCTTTAAGAAGCTTACCTAGGATAAGACGTAGCTGCTGCAAGGCCTTCCCACCACAGCTTTTATCCTTTCCACCTTTTACTTTTCCCATCATTTGCAACTTCTGGGACCTTGCTCAAAGTAAGTGCCTTGTCAGTGAAAAATGACCTGGTTTAGGGCAGTGGTACACTTAAAGAAATAATTCTGAACAGCTGGGTGGATCGCTGTGAGTTCAAGGCCAGCCTGGTCCACAAAGCGAGTCCAGGACAGCCAGGATACACAGAGAAACCCTGTCTCGAACTATATATATATATATTTTTTTTTCTTTTTTATTTATTTAGTTTTTTTGCTGTGTAAATCTCCCATTTACCTAAGGTGCTAAACATGCAGTCTCAAGTCCATATTTAAATTGTTCAAAATATAACCAGGTCCAGAACCAAAAATACACTTTAGCATGACAGCATATATGGAATGCAAAATCTGTTCTAGACTAGCTCCTCCTTTAGCAATAGTCAGAGCTGAAGGATGCTGCTATTAAAGAGATCTCTCTTTCTTTCTTTTTTAAAGAGATTTTATTCTTAGTTAGCCTATTAAATTGTGTGTGGAGCAATTTCTCTTTGGGAAGGCATATTAATTCTAGAACAGTTGCATCTTCAGCCTTTTAGGAAAGTATTTCTGAGAAATATATATATATATATATATATATATATATATATATATATATATATATTTCTTTTTTATTTATTTATTTTTTTGCTGTGTAAATCTCCCATTTACCTAAGGTGCTAAACATGCAGTCTCAAGTCCATATTTAAATTGTTCAAAATATAACCAGGTCCAGAACCAAAAATAGACTTTAGCATGACAGCATATATGGAATGCAAAATCTGTTCTAGACTAGCTCCTCCTTTAGCAATAGTCAGAGCTCAAGGATGTTGCTATTAAAGAGATCTCTCTTTCTTTCTTTCTCTCTTTCTTTCTTTTTAAAAGAGATTTTATTCTTAGTTAGCCTTTTAAATTGTGTGTGGAGCGATTTCTCTTTGGGAAGGCATATTAATTCTAGAACAGTTGCATCTTCAGCCTTTTAGGAAAATATTTCTGAGACAAACTGTGTTGACTCAGGCTTTCCTTTTGATTAAGCTCCCTAAATTTTTGGTTTTTCAAGACAGCTTCTCAGTGTAGCCTTGGCTGTCCTGAACTTATTTTGTAGACCAGGCTGGCCTCCAACTCACAGTGATCTGCCTGCCTGAGCCTCCCTGAGGGCTGGGATTGCAGGCGTGCTCTACCTTGCCTGGCAACTGCCTAAATTCTTACGCTATGGGCTGTACCACAACAGAGTTAGAAAATTCCTCACTTGAGTCACGTCATGAACTTTCCATTGCAGTAACAGGAAAAGGATTTGCAATGTGGAGCGAGCTTCTGCCTTCAGACCGAACAGGAGGAGCCGTTCACTGTGTCCACTGCAGAATAAAACAGAGTAGACAATAGCTAGATCACAGACTACAGGGTCAGCAATATGAAGAGGGATTTGATTTGGACTGTGTAAATGATTTCGTAATTTCTGCTTGGCAAACACAAATCGGATACCTGACATTGAGATATATGGATTTTTGAGTATTTAATAATCGTCAATACACTTAAGGTAGTGGCTTTTTAATTTTGTTTTTTGTTTTTTTTTTTTAGACTTCAGGGGCATAATGAAATTTCCTCAGATGCATAACAAAAATTCATATTCATATCAGCTTACACATGAAAATCACCTTTCAAGTCTTCCAAGACTTTGACAATGTCCAGTCTTAGGGTCTTCCCAATTATAGCCTAAAATATGTACAAGAACAAGTAAGATGTATTATTTCAAATTAAGCAAAATTTGGGCTGGAGAGATGGCTTAGCAGTTAAGAGAACTGCCTGCTCTTCCAAAGGTCCTGAGTTCAATTCCCAGCAACCACATGGTGGCTCACAACCATCGACAGTGAGATCTGGTGCCCTCTTCTAGTGTGCAGGCAAAACACTGTATAATTAATAAATAAATAATTTTTTAAAAAAGCAAAATTTAAGTTAATATATTCGGTGAAATTACACCATGCCTGATGTATTCACCTCATGCTAACTCTTTCTCCATTATCATTACAGAAGAACATCAACAGCAGCAACAGTGACACCAACTCCAAAATAACAACAGTTGCCAGCTTGTTTTAAAAGTGAAAGAAAATTCACTGTCTTACCTACAGCAGCGAGGTTCCAATAGGTCTCCAGCATCACATCTTTGTAGAGATTCTTCTGGGAAGGATCCAGCAAAGCCCACTCCTCCCGAGTGAAGTTCACATGCACATCATCATAGGTCACTGCATCCTTAAACACCCCACACATGTGTATAACAGAAAGCACGATAGTGACACCAATGTACATGATGCTCCACTGACAACATGTTCATATAAATGTGGTGTTTCCCCCACTTACTTCCTGACACAGAAATCCTAATGCAATCACTAAGTCATTTTAGAAAGAAACTGATCAATGAGGTTCATCTCTGTCATTTCTGCATCTTTGAGATGGAAATTAAGAGAGAGAGAAACAGATGAAAAGTACTGAGCACACATCAGAGAAATTATATGAACAAATAGTAACTACAAAAATTAATGGGCAAGCTGGGTGTCTTGTCTCATGCCTTTAACCCTAGCTCACAAGGCCAAGCCAAGAGTATTTGACGGAACTGGATGCCATCTTGGTCTATGCAACTTATTCCAGGACAGCCAGAGGTACATATTAAGACCTTTCTTCCCTGCAAACATCAATCCAACGAAAAGAAAGAAAAAAAAAAAAAAACCCAACTCAGGGGGTGTTTACTGAAGTTCTACAAAGAATCATTAATACACTCCCGTTATGAAGTCAGCTTGCAGAACCCTGAAGCGCCACAGTTTAATCTGTAACATTCATAATATCTTACTAAAAAGGAATTCGTGTTTAAACAGTTATAAATGGACCAATTAATCAAAAAATAAGTTGTAAAATGGGTGCACACCTTTAATCCAAGCACTTGGGAGGCAGAAGCAGACAGATCCCTGTGAGTTTGAGGCCAGCCTGGTCTACAAAGCCAGTCCAGGACAGCCCGGGCTTCACAGAGAAACCCTGTCTTTAAAAACTGAAAAAAAAAAAAAAAAAGAAGAAGAAAGAAAGAGTGAATGAAAGAAAAACAGGTTACCTATGCTTGTATGTTTACAGAAATAAAATACAGACTTCACAGCTTCCATAAATAATAACTCAGAGTGATGCTTAAACTGTTATAATTTGACCCTCTGTCCAGCTCTCTCTGTAAATGGAGGTCATCAGCCCCTCATGCACCATTGTGATTTCAGGCTAACGCAGTTCCACTGGTGCTGACAAAGAGAACATGGTGAATAGTATTGGAATGTCTGCTTCCTGCCACATGTGTTATGGCCCAAGAGACAGAATCTGCCCTATCCCCCTGCACCACACCATCCACACCTGAAAAACCTCTGCATCTCAGCAACACATTTTGTGCCCTGGAATTGAATTCCTCTCAAGCACACCACTGCAGCTGATGGTAGCATAAAGTACAAGAATCCTAATCAAACATTGCTGAAGGAGGATTCTCCATCTTCTCATTTGTACCAGTGTATAAATTATTGGTAAAGTTCATCACACAAAACTTAATGTAGAATTCAAAGTTCAGAACTTTAGGAACCAGACCTTCAGCTTTCCACTCTGTCTTCCCACTGCTTAATAGAAAGAGTGCCCGTGTGTGCACACTGACAGGGATCTCATAAGCACCGCAGCTTCATACAGACAGAGCTGCACAGTTTCCGCCATCAGAGGGAATCCACACTCAGGGAAGCTCTTAGGCCAAGGGATTCTGTGCAAGTCACCACATAGAGTAACAGAAACACAGTTTGACTCACAGTCCACCCAGTCCTAGAAAATTGGACTCTGATAGCTCAGCAGACCGTCCTCTGGGGACAGTGACCCCTGCATTCACCATGGCATGGCTTCTGATGTCACTCACACCTTGCTACAGTGGAACTAGAACAGAATCCTGCAAAGTACCTGCAAGCTACAACCCACTGGTATTCCTTCCTGAGTGTGAAGCCCTCTCAGAGTCCATCATTAGCTTGACCCAGCCATCTGGGCCTCAGGAAAGGGAGCAGACCCACTACTAGCCAGTTAGAGAGCAAGTCACTGAGAGAGCCCAGGCCTGCCCAGGTCTGTCCTCTCCTTAAAAGCAAACAGAGCAGAGTCTGGTAAATTTGTATTTTAGTCAAGTCTCCCTCTCTGGCAGGGCACCTGCTCAGCTTACAATGCACAGGGTTCCTTATGTGCTGACTCCATTCCAGTCTCAGTGCCCAGTGCAGCCATCTCTACCTCAGAACTGGGAAACCCTGCAGCAGAACTTCATCAAATTCACACAGCAACAACAACGGAAGGAAAAACTGGCTATGAATTTGAAGGCAAGAAAAGGTAAATAGGAAGTGAATGGAGAAAAAAGAAAGGAAAGGACATGTCTATTCCTAGGTATAGTGGAGGAGAAAGTGTTTTATAGATAAAAGAGAGAGCACACCCACAGAAAAAGACACAAGGGAGGACGCAGAGTAGACACGACCCTGTGCCATGCATGTGAGGAAAGGGAAGAGACTAGAGAGCCAGACAGCCCAGGAAGAAAAGATAGATGAGAAAGAGCTGGTAAACAAATGGCTGGATTACATCAGGAAGGACACTTGGGAGAACAGCAGCCAAAACCTTGGACTAGAGCACAGTGTGTGCCAGCCATACCTTGTAGAAAGGCAGGGACTCATGGATGCTGAGGGAACCTAGTAGCCAAATCTTCTTTGACTTGTTAAATAGGCGCCTCAACCATTCTTCCCAGGATTTGAGTCTCATCAGTATGAAGGAATTAGAAGGTTGAAATGGTTTCATTACAATCTCATAAATTATTTTAAAATGTTCAAAAACACTGTATGGCCCAGGTGTTCCAAGGACTTAGACATATGTAATAGAGCACACCAAGTATTACTAACACCTTTCCTCTCAGGCTGTTCAGTTTCAGAGAAGGTTAGGCACAGCCACATCCTATTAGGCATGGTCCATCCAGATCTTTGGGAGGGCTGAAAAAGGGTAACTACGTAATTTGCCTTACAGAAATCAGTTAAGTTCCTTATCCAGACTCTTGAATGTCCTGGTCTGTGATTCCAAAAGGATAGGAAATTTGAACTGATAGTGATCATCTGAAATTTATTACCTGACTACTCATTGCTAAGGTCAAATAATGTCAAAGTGGAAAAGCTACCACTTTCCCTCCTTCCTACACCTGCTTCAAAGGTGGTCAGTGAACTCAACACTCACAGGGGTCCCTCTTTCCTTGGAACTCTCCCCACACAGCCAGATAGGTTGGCCCAGCCTAGGAGCTGCTAGACTGTCTTCCAGGCACTGAGCAGCAGAGGCAAGATTACGTATTCAAATCAATTCTCAAAATTACATAGCATGATGCAAACCTGTGCTACAGAAGTTATAGATCTAAACAGAGACATAGTTGATAAAAAGTAATGAAATCCTTAATGACTCAGAAATATTGGGGGAAAGATGCAAAAGACATTAGAGCAGTGATGAACTAAAGACAACAAAATTTAGTATTATCCCCTAAAACTGACTTAAATGTGTGTGTGTGTGTGTGTGTGTACTTGAAAAAACACTTGGGTATACTGACTTTGAAAAAGCAAGGCCTTCCTTGGTAGATGGAATGGCATTGATTAGATACTATTAGACTTTACCCCTATGTGCAATGCCAGCTGCTTAGATCTGGGATCTGCCGCTCACATTTACAGCCACTGGCCTGTGTTTCATTTTCTCAGCTGACTTCACTAGATCATTAAGGATTGCACATATCCTCAAAAGACAAGACCAATGACTGGTAATCAATATTCATTGACTCAACTTAAGTTCTTCAGATTATACATCCACTAACCTGGTCTGTCTTCAGTCATGTGCTTGAAATAATATATGCAGGAAGATTATAAAATCACTCACCCTGCCTCAGTCAGGGCTTTCTTTATTAACGGTGACTCCAGCAGCCAACTCTCTTAAACTGTAGTCTGTGATCTGACTTCTGCCTACCCTCTCTCACCCTGCAGTGTACACAGTAAACTGTTCCTCCTATTCTGGTCTGCAGCAAGAGTCCAGGCTCCACATGCAAATCCTTTTCTGTTTACTGCAATGGAGAGTTCATTACATGACTCCAATGATTTCTTTTATTGTAATTTTAAAAGCTGTTAATGAACTGTGGGAAGGATTGTAAGCTTTGTCCCAGGTGAAAGCAGTCTTGGTGGGCTTTACCCTTTACAAACACCAGGGATAGACTGAATGGAGCCATCCTGGGTCTGAAATTCAGAAAGTGGACAGGGGACTCCAGTCGGGTTATTGTGTTTCTAATTGAGCATCCATGAGGGCAGGGATCCTGACCCAGACCTGCCATTACACACCAAAGAGAAACTCAGGCTGAGGAGAGAGAGAAGGCACCATATTTGGGAGCAGGATCACAAGTGGATTTGGAGAGCAGCTTACAGGCCAGACCGGTGTGTAGGCCAGAGACACCTGGTGATGAAGAGGCAGCTCTTCTGGAATTAATGCCTTCTTGGGGAGAAATCACTCCATACACAATTAAAAAGTTAATTAAGAATCTCTTTTGTAGCAGCATGTGTCCAGCTGTGGTTATCGCTCAAAGAGGAAACAGCACAGAACAGACTTTGCATCCCACATACGTTGTCATCCTCAATCCCTTTTAGGTTAAGGCTCAGGTAATATTTTGAACAATTTGAATGTGGACTAGAGACTACAAGCCTAGCCACTTAGACAGATGGGAGATTTACATGGCAAAGATATTCCCAGAAATATTTCTTAAGTACACCAGTGCCCTAAAACAGCGGGTCATTCTTAAATGATAGATTCCTATGTGGAAGGTCCCAGATCACACAAATGAAAGGAAAATTAGAAGGCAGAAAATATAAAAGCTGGAGTGGGCATGTCTTACACAAGATATTTCTTATCCTAAGTAAGATTTTTTTTTAATATAAAGATTTACTTATTTACTTATTACGTATACAATGCTCTGCCTGCATGTACATTTGCAGGACAGAAGAGGGCATGAGATCACATGATAGAAGGTTGGGATCCACCATGGGGTGGCTGGGAATTGAACTCAGGACCTCTGGAAGTACAATCGGTGCTCTTAACCTCTCAGTCATTTCTCTACTCTCCTAAGGAAGCTTGTTAAAATAAGAGCATCTTAATAGTACTTAGACTAGCGAAAGGGAAAGGAACGAGAGATACCTATGAGTTCGTCAGACACTCTCAGACCATGGGATAACCTCAGGAGAAGTCTCATAAAACAACACTGGACAAAGGGAGCACAGGGTGTCTCAGGAGCATTACCAAGACCACAGTGGCCTTGGAATTGAGGACCAGAGCTCCATGTGGTAGGAAGAGTTGAGTGCAGAGAATCAGAAGCAAACCCTACGCAAAAGCCCTGGCCCCACAGTTCTCCCGCGCACATCCTGGTTTTAGAGAAGGAGCTCTGTTTTACATTCAGTACCTCAGAACACTGTAAAAAGCTCCCAAGGTCTAGTCCCCAGGCTGTTACTCGCTATACCAAGCATGTTCCTGGGTTTGAGAAAGAGTAATGTCATTCATCGTTCATAAGTCCCTCAGTGAGAACTTGCTTGATCAGGCCAGACGCGAATACAGCTATATTTTCTTTTTGAATGCTTGTCACCGGGAGTCTTGCCCATGTGACAGAACTACTCTTTTCTCAAATAGAACACTGGCCTTTTATGGGGCAGCATGACTTAATATTGGTTGTGATCCCGAAATGCTCCATTAGGCAGCTTGTGAGAGGCCTGTTCTTTGATATGGAGATGGCCCTAGTGGAGTGTGGTGATCAGGGTGGTAAATCCTAGCTCATGGGTTGGAGCCAAATTTGTGGACAATCATGGTGAACAAACATGTGTGTCCTAGCGTCCTGATCCCTAAAGGGCCTGGTTAGCATGCGACTTACCTGTGGGCTGATTTAGAGACGGTCCCTTAGCTAAATTCTACTAGGTGTGACCTCCTATCTCCTAAGCACTGGTAACATTTTACATCATAAATCCTCCTCCTTTACATCGGAGCTTGATATTGGAGTGCTACTCAACACATTAGATGCTTTTTACTAGCTTCCCAAAACTAACTGCAAATGAATCTGACAAGTAAATGTTAAATGCCAAGGGCAGACCTGTAGAAGATACTCGAGAAAGCAAGTCTCTCCTGAGTTTAGCATGCTGCCAAGGATATTTCTGCTTTCAACACACCCACCCCGCCACCCCGCCACATCCCGACACCGTCTAACTGTCCCCATCACCCCTCTACCCGGTCTATCCATCCCCGACTCTCTTCCCCCCCTCCACCCGCAAACGCTTTGTGAAAATTCACCGCCCAGGGTGAAATTATTGCGATGCAGTGGCCGAGTTCATGAAGTGGCTCAGATGCAGGACCTTAGAAATGGCGGCATCAGCCCTCAGTTCCCACGCAGCCCAAAGAAGGACCAACCACAGCACTTCCTGCTGTTTAGCCCACTACCATACCAAGTTTGAGGCAGCAGCCACACACTCACCAGGTTGCGACTTCGGACCTCGCCAGAAATTCCCTCAAAGCACCCAGAGGCTGTGCTCAGACACTTACACACCAAACACTCCCATCTGCTCAGGTATGCAGCAGAAGCAGCAGCATGGCACTGGAAGAACCCTCAGTGCAGCACCGGAAGAACCCGCCTCCTCTCCTGATTGAAGGAATCCCTTTTGGCTCTGATTGGCCAGTGAGTCTTGAGTGGCAGCAGCACATTCCTCAGGGTTAGAGTGTACTAAATGGACAAGGAATAGTAGTAATTACTGCCTTGCGCTTCCATTCCAGGGCCAGACTTTTTCCAGATCTGCAGAGATCTGTGTCTCAGCAGCCCTTGTGTCTGTCCTTTAGTAGGCATTTACCACTTTCCCTGTGGAAACAAGGTAGACATCTTGCACAGCCCATTACTCAACCTGAAATGGAGGGAACAACCTGTCTGCAGTTGGAAGGGCACCAAGAATACTAACAAATAAAGCGAGATTTTAGGAAACAGAGTGAGATCTGTGTTGTGTGGCTTCACACTGGCGTCTGATATACTGCAGCTACTTCCCACACGGTGTACATGAGAAATCTGTGGTAGAAAAAAAGCAAAAGGCTGGGCGTGGTGGCACGTGCCTTTAATCCCAGTACTCGGGAGGCAGAGGGGGGCGGATCACTGAGAGTTCAAGGCCAGCCTGGTCTGCAAAGCGACTCCAGGACAGCCAAGGCTACACAGAGACTCTGTCTCAAAACCCTCCCCCCACCAAAAATAAAATGAAATAAAATAAAGGAAAGAAAGAAAGAAAAAGAGCAAAAAGATGACATACATTTTGGAGCACTATTGTTAGCCAGCTCATTTTCCTCAGGGGGAAGGTTAAAAAAAAAAAAAAAAAAAGGTAGCCGGGCAGTGGTGGCACATGCCTTTAATCCCAGCAATCGGGAGGCAGAGGCAGGAGGATCGCTGTGAGTTCGAGGCCAGCCTGGTCTACAAAGTGAGTCTAGGACAGCCAAGGCTACACAGAGAGACCCTGTCTCGAAAAAACAAAACAAAACAAAAAAAGGTGATTACTGATTACTCATTGATAATGCCAGCTCCAGTGAAAGCATGAACTCTCTCACTTTCCTCCTCCCCATCCCTTTGTGTGCTGTCAGGACACCAGCTTCAAGGGTGCTCAGTGAACTCAGTTCTTACACAGGTCACTCTTTCTTAATCTCCAAAAAAAAGCCAGGGAGGTGAGAGGCCTCTCATCCATGGCCTTTTCCCTTCTCACTGACCTGTCAGGGTGCAGCCTGGAAGGAGGTGCGGAGCAGTCTTCCCAGGCTTGGGCAGCAGAGGCAGTATTGGGGTTCTAAGGAATTCTCAAGTACAGAGCATGAGTCAAGCCTGAGTGCAGGGGACACTACTCTATACCGAAATACTCAACAACAGTTGAGAAAAGTGGATAGAAATTCTTAATGACCCAGAAAGATTGGAACAAAAACTGTAAGGGGTAAAACTATTAATTGACACTTTGTAAAGATAAATATAATTGAAAACATGTATAGGCACACTAACTTTGGCATTCATAAGCAATGTGAGCTGCTGAGATCTAGAATCTGACACACACAGCTACAGGCCTGGTAACTCAAGACCCAAACAGACAAAGTCCAAGGAGCTGAGGAGCTCAAGAGCCAGAGAACTAAGAGCCAAAGAGCTAATGCTAAAAGCCCAAGAGCAAAGCCCAAGAGCTAAAAGAGGCAAAGACCCTTTTGACTTCTACAAGCTGCCATAAATCCCCCTCAACTCAAAGTCCCTCCTATTTTTTTTTTGTTTGTTTTTTTGAGACAGGGTTTCTCTGTGTAGCCTTGGCTGTCCTGGACTCCCTTTGTAGACCAGGCTGGCTTCGAACTCACAGCGATCAGCCTGCCTCTGCCTCCCGAGTGCTGGGATTAATGGCGTGCGCCACCACCGACCGGCTGTCCCTCCTATTCTTTAACCCCTGTCAGCGGGTTTCTTGCTCCACCTCTTGACCTAGGGTTACCTAATCCTGTGTACTTACAGTGCTTGGATTGAATGTGTGTGTTAGGGCTCAACCACACCAAACAAAAGATGAATTTTTACACTTCACAATCTCAGGGATCACAATGGAACCAAATATCCTGCAACAGGCATCTGGTGCATTCTTCTGGCCTTCTAGGGCACCAGATGCGCAAACGGTGAAAAGACAAATACGCTAGTGATTGAATACTGTGATAAGCACTACAAATCATTTAGAACTGGTAGAACAGAGGTGCTGGAGATCCTCATTCAGCAATATTTAATTAGAATCTCTTTACCTTTCCACTACCACAAGCCACAGTGCTGTGACTCAGGAATATTCCATTACTGGGTAGAAAAAGGAGTTTCTGAGTTGCAGAGGCTTCTTAGGCATGCATGCTTTTCTGCAGATAGATAAGGCAGATTGAACATCTTGTGCCATTATCCATGTGGCAGAAAACAGAAATGACACTATGCTTCAGTGTTGTTATGTATGTGGGCATTGCTAAGGCTGGGTTTCCTGAAATCACAGAGGCACGAGGGCCTGCAGAGCCACAGCCCATCTTCCTTAGCCCCTCAGTTTATGGAGAGCTTTAGAACAAGGGGCTTCTCTGTTTGGAAGAGAGATTAGTAGTAGTGGGAGAATCAGAAATATAACAGTTTAGGGGTCACTGAGCTACTTTTGTGTGTGAGGTGGAAAATCTGTATTTCTTTTCTATTCACATACAAATGAAAGGAACATTGGTCAAGTTCACATTTTTCTGGAATGCTTTCCTGAAGTCTTAATGAAAACTTGACTATATTTTGAGGCTACGGTTTTGGATTTTTGTCTGCAGTAGTTACTTTTTCAGTAATACTGTACCCCTTTTGATTCATGTCATTTGGGGTATTTACACAAGTGACATAGTGCCAATGTGTATACAATTTCTTTATAACTCTAATGAGCATTCTGAGTTGTTTTACATTACACATAGCTTCAGAATCAACTTTCCTGTTATATATTGTTAGTAAATGTCTTTGGGTTGTTTTGAATTCATGCTGCAAATTAAACAAACACTGCATCTTTTTTTATTTCTCTCTTGAAAGAAAATCGTTTTCGTGGTAGTGTTTACAGTTTTTGAAAGAGTAAAAGATATTATTCTACAATCATTCATTTTGCAAAAACAATGTGTTAATCTGAAACTTATGTGAAATAATGGCCAGTGCCATATAAAGAGGACATTAGTAAAGAGTTAAGTGACACATAATTCATTCATAGGGTCACATGTCAACCACATTATGCAGCGTTATCATTAAATGACAGAATTTTGGGGAATCCCAGAAATATTCTCATTAGATTTTTCATGCACGTGAAATTAGTATGGAGAAATATCACATTTCTTGTTTTCGTTGCAGTTCTATTCATGGTAGCCTACATATGGAAATAACCTCAATGCACCTTGGGTGATGACAATCTGGCGCCTAGGGATGACATGCAATGACAATGATTAAAGACAATATTAAAGACAAAAGCGATGACTAAAAGATTGTACACATCTACAGGACTCTCCCAATCAGTGGTGTAGTAGTCATGAGACAGCATAGAATAACAGCAGAAGAGGTGTCAACCCACTCTTTCTCCAGTCTGGTTTTAATCATGGTGTACAGTTTTTGTCAGGTGGCTGTGAGGGATTCCGCCATCTTTTCTACACTGCAGGGAGCAATAGGAAAGGAAGCACAGAAAGAAGAGAAGCTAAACAACCAAGTGAAAAGGTTTTCCTAATGTTCTTTTAGTTAGTATGTGAGAAGCAAAGTCAAACACCAAGACTTTTGTACCAAGAGTTGTTATAATGATGAGAAGCAAATGTGCTGTTACAGGATAGTGTAAAAAAAAAAAATGCAGAAAGTTGCTTTCTTAGAGTGGTATGAGGGATTTCAAACAATAAATCACATTGCATTAAAAATAAAGATGAGTTTAAGAAACAGACCGACTTGTTTGAAATTAAATAATGACAATACATTACAGTTGAACACAAATGTAATAATTTTAGGCAAGAGACTCATCTCTTCTTTGTTCTGACTAAATGACCTGCCTTAGTTGGTAAAACTTTCATTTTGTTTTGGAGAATGCGTTTATACATTTAATTTTTTTATACATCAGTTTGTTTACATTTAATGTATTATATACTTCATAGAGCTATACTGAACAACATTTCTTATGCATTTCTATTATTTGAATATTTATTCAAAACACACTCGTTTTCTTTAAAAAAGAAGCAAGAGTGTTCTTTTGGAATGAAATGTGCAGAAAACGCCATAATTCATAATATATATTTCATTTTATTGAAAGCAAAACCTCTGCTTTCACAGAAGGAGACAGGGCTGGAAAGTGAGCTTGCCGTGAACTCCTGTCTGACGATCTCCTGCTGGATGAACAGAAGGAGAATGCAACTGTCAAAATCAAGATTTTCCTGTCTCCACTATTTTGCTTTTTGTTGTTGCTGTTCTTCATGCTTCCCTTCTTTGCATTTTCATTCACTCAGTATTGATTTTTTTAATTGAAAAGAGATTTTTCCTCTCATACCATGTATCCTGACAACTGTTTTACTTCCCTCCACTTCTCCCAGCTACCCTCTTCTTATCCCCTCCTCTCCCAGAGAACCACGCCCCCCTCCTCTGTTTTCCTCTTTAGAAAGGAGCAAACCTCCAAGAGAGGACAGCCAAACAGCACAAGACAAGATACAAAAACAGAAGGTGAAATCTCTCATCTTGAGGCTGGGCCGGCAATCAAATAGAAAAAAAGTCTCACGATCAGCCACAAGAATCTGAGTTACCCCTGTAGATTCCCAAAACCCACAACGCTCTCAGCCATAATGTATCTGCCGAGGGACCTGGTGCAGACCCATGCAGGCCCCATGCTTGATACTTACGTCCCTGTGAGGTTCCTGGAAATCTAGGCAGTGAAAGGCATGGGTTCCCTCTCATGTCCACAGCTTCAAGTTAAAGGGAATATTCTTTTGCCATTCCCACATGTTCTGTGCCATCACACATTTGTACATCTCGCACACCGGGCAGACTGAAGGTGGTGGGTTTTATGGCTGGGTTTGTGTGCAGAATTCTTCTTTATAGCCTGTATATTACCTTCTCTCACCAAGGAGACCAGAACATAGGGGTGAAAGCTCCAAGCCTGTATTTGCTCAACCTCTCTGCGTCCAGCAAGCTGTGTGAAAGTTGTCCTCAGCACTGGGACCCTAGTGTCAGTTCCTAGAGAGCAACCTTTTGTTCTAGCACCAGCTTGGTTTGCTTAGGGATCTCAACATGACCACCTGAGCCAACACCTTAACAAAATGTTACCCAGTTCTAGCACTGAACCCGGCCTGACAATAAAAGATGCCCAGTTCAGATTCCTTATGCTCTCATATTAGGAGTCTATACTAGGGTTATTATCATAGATTCCAGAAACTTGCCCCTGTAGTAGGTTTCAACACTAACTGACAACTGCCTCCTAATTCCAGCTACATCTCCCTGTATGCTCTTCCTCCCTCTCTGTCCAATTGAGTTTTTTCTCTTCCTGTCTCCACTAACCAACAGTCCACCCACAGGATCTATTCTTTATTAACTTCCCTGGCGCTCCAGTCCCTCCTACCCTTTTTACCTAACACTCTGCATCTATTGACTTTTAACTTGATTATCAGTTGTTGTGGTTGGAATATGTATGTCACTGATAGACTCATGTGTCTGAATGCTTGGCCATAGCGAGTGGCACAGTAAGGAGGTTTATCTTTGTTGGAAGATGTGTGTCACTCTGGAGACAGACTTTGAAGTTTCCTATGTTCAAGTAAGTCAATATACACAGTCTTCTTCTGCTGACTTCAGATTAATATGTAACGTTCTTAGCCCCTTCTCCAGAACAATGCCTGCCTGCCTTTTCTCCGCAACATTTCCCACCATGACAGTAGTGGACTAAACCGCTGAAACGAGATCCAGCCCAAATTAAATGCTTTCTTTTATAAGAGATGTTATGGTCATGGTGTCTCTTCACAGCAATGGAACCTTCAAGACAGAAGTTGGTACCACAGAGTAGGAATTGTAGAGATGGTCATTTACAAGGAGAAGAAGAAGGAGGAGGAGGAGGAGGAGGAGGAGGAGAAAGAAGAAGAAGAAGAAGAAGAAGAAGAAGAAGAAGAAGAAGAAGAAACAATGGAGAAGTGATCTTAAAAAGATGTAGGGAGAAAAACTAGTTTTCAAAGTGAGTGTAAGTACTGTTAGGATTTCCAGATTCTAATGTCTAGTGTCTCCTTATAATGTGCAAGAAAAGTTGGTAAGGAAAGGAGACACAGAACACTAGGACAGATTCACAGATGAAAATTCTCTCCTGCCCTGGCCCGCCAGGGTTCGACTAATACTCGGGAGGAGAATTTTCCTGTATAGGGACAGAACACAAGATACAAAGAAGGGGGCAAGTCTGGATTCTGATCAAACCCCATTAACTGAGAAATTTCACAGAGTTTTTATGAGGCAGAGGGCAGGGAAGCATATTGCTATGGCAACCCAGCTGTAGGCTATCTCAAGATGTGAGGAATTCCAAGCAGGCCACAACCTTCTGCCACACCGAATTTTTTGCTATCTTGATCTAATCTAACTGCTAAACTACAATAGGGCGGCTCCGTCTAAATCTTATCTTTAGTCTAGCTGCCGAACCACGACAGGGTCAGTTGGTTTCTGGTAAATGGCAGACTGCTGGATAAATGGGAACCTAGGCTCTGACAAGATGGCTGAACATTGGCCATATAGCCCGTCCCCTACATCTCCTCCCTCTCTTTATTAAAAGAGGAAGTAGATGGATCTATCATATATGGGTGAGCTTTGGTCCCCGGAGGGAGTGGGCATTAACGAGAGGGGGTAAGCATTGACCTGATCCTCCTAGGGCCAGATTGGCCTGCCAAGATGTCTTTTTGAGGAGGAGAGGGAGGTCCTGATCTGCTGTCTGTGGGTGTCCCCAAGATACAGTGAACAAGACAGTTTTCGACATCAACCTCTATGCAATCAGATTTACTCTCAGGGGACTCAGAGTTGGACAATCGGGTCCTCCCCCTGCGGTACCTTGTCCCACACCCCTTGCAGGTGCCCACGCCTTATGGCAGGCAATATCTGAGTATATGCCATTCTCACCGTGCCAAGAAAGGGGGAACAGAGACACATTAGTGTTCAAGCTCATCATGGCCTTGGTCCGCCAAGTCAAGTCTATGATAATGCACCTGTATTGCTCAGGCATCTTGAGCATCTAGCTGTTGTTTTACAAAGCTAGTAAGGCGTCTAAAAGCCTAAGGTGTGGCCTGCTATTCATCTGAATAGCCTTAGTCCTCAAGCTCCAGCCCGTGAACATGGACCTGTATAGGTTTTGCCCATATGACATGCACTTGCTGTTTGACAAAGGCTATGAGTTTGTTATAGAGAAAGGGTCCTAGAGATAGCAACATTAATAAGCCAAGCAAGGGACCTGAAAGAGGGAAAGGATATGGGAAGAACCCATAGAGACCATTCCAAAGGGACTATGGAGGAGCTTTTTTTGCTGCTTTTCCAGGTCTTCTTGTAGCTTTTTAATCTTATCTCAAACGATCCCAGACTTGTTAGCATAGAAATAGCACTTCTCCTCTGACCTCGAGACCATCGGCAAACTCATCCATGTCAGCATCCACTTGACACACAAGCCTCTCAGGCAGCCAGCGTGCAGCATCCTACTCCTGCGAGAAAACACAAACGGAGCCTCCACCCCATATTAATACAGGGTTGGGTCCATTCCACTGGACCACAGTGAAAGGATCTTTCCACTTCACTCTAGCGAAGGATGTCTGAGTGCCAGAATCGATCGGCTGAGGAATTTCCTTTGGCATCAAGCAGTAAAAAATGTAAAATAAAGAGAACATGACTCAAAGCATCTTAGGTGATTCGGGGTAAAGTTCCCCCTTCTCTACTTTTTGTAAAGAGGTTTTTATGGTAGAATGAGATCGTTCCACCATACCTTGTCCTTGAGGGTTATAAGGAATACCTGTTACATGCTTTATGAAAAAAGAGTCATAAAAGTTTTGAAAAGCTTTGCTGACATACCCTAGAGGCTTATCATAATCTATATAGGTTATGAATTGATTGGAGATAGCCTCTCCCACTAACGCCAAGGTGAATTCTCCATTCCTGAGCCCTAATCGTTGGGTGCCAAATGCGCCGGCCCGCCGGGGTTCGACTACTGCTCGGGAGGAGAATATTCCTGTATAGGCACAGAACACAAGACACGAAGAAGGGGGCAAGTCTGGATTCTGATCAAACCCCGTTTATTGAAAAAATTCACAGAGTTCTTATAGGCACGGAGGCATGGGTATTTGTGTAAGCGAGGGTTGTTATGGATACCTAACTCTGGAATGCTCCAGCAGGTGTCTACCTATACAGCTGCTATAAGCCCAGAAGATGGAGAAATTCCAGAGAGAAAGAGAAATTGTAAAAGATCTGGTTAGTCAGGAAAAAGTTCCCGGAACCGCTGCTTGCAGGCAGCTGGCCTTTAATCTGATTTTACCAGTAGTCTTACTGGAAAAGCTAGTTTATAGCCAGAAAGGAGTAGCTCTTACTATGAGCTCGGGGGTCTTAGAATGACTGTCTCCCACAATAAACCACAACAGGTGTCTAACTGCCGAATCACGACAGGGTCAGCTGGTTTCTGGTAAATGACAGACTGCTGGAGAAATAGGAACCTAGGCTCTGACAAGATGGAAGAACATTGGCCATATAGCCCGTTCCCTACACCAGCCCACTAACACAGTTCTTAACAGACCTTGAAAGAACAATTCGAAACTTCATATGGAAAAACAAAAAATCCAGAGTAGTGAAAACAACTCTATACAATAAAAGAACTTGCTGAGGTGTCACCATCCCTGACTTCAAGCTATATATCCTAGCAATAATAAAAACTGCATGGTATTGGATAGAAATAGACTGGCTGATCAATGGAATCAAATCAAAGACCCAGAAATAAACCCACATACTTATGGACACTTGATTTATAACAAAGGCACCCAAACCATACAATGGGGGAAAAAAGTATCTTCAACTAATAGTATTGATGTACCTGGATGTCTACATGTAGAAAAATGCAAATAGATCCTTATTTATCACCCTGCATAAAACTTAAATATATGGGGATCAGAGACCTCAACATAACACCAGATACACTAAATCTATTTGAAGAGAAAGTGAGGAAGAGCCTTGAACTAATTGGCACAGGAGAAAACTTCCTGACTGGAACTCAGAAAGCTCAGGCTCTAAGATCAGCAATTAATAAAAGGGACCTATTGAAACTGAAAAGCTTCTGTAAGGCAAAGGTCACCGTCAATAGAACAAAATGACAGCCTACAGACTGGGAAAAGATCTTCACCAATCATACATCTGCAAAGGGCTAATATCCAAAATATATAAAGTACTCAAGAAATTAAACAAAAATTACAAAATAACCCAATTAAAAAGTGGAGTACACAGCTAAACAGAGAATTGTCAACAGAGGAATCTCAAATGACTGAGAAGCACTTAATGAAACGCTCAACACCCTTATTCATCAGAAAAATGCAAATCAAAATGACTCTGAGATTCCATTTTACACAGCCAGGACGGCGAAGACCAAAAACTCAAGTGACAGCACATGCTGGCCACAATGTGGAGAAAAGGGAACACTCCTTCATCGATGGTGGGAGGGCAAACTTATACAACCACTTTGGAAATTAATCTGGCACTTTCTCAGAAAATTGGGAGTAGCTCTACCTCAAGACCCAACTATACCGATGCTGGGTATGTACCCAAAAGATGCTCCACCACTCTACAAGGACACTTGCTCAGCTATGTTCATAGCAGCTTTATTTGTAATAGCCAGAATCTGGAAACAATCTAGATGCCCCTCAACTGAATAAATGATAAAGAAACTACGGTGCATTTACACAATGGAATGCTACTCAGCTATTAAAAACAAGGAAAATTTAAAATTCGCATGCAAACGATGGAACTAGAGCAAGGCAGAAACCCAAGCATGGTATATACTCACTTATAAGTGGATATTAGCCCAACATAGATGTCCTCTGAAAGACTCCACCTAGTGGGGGACCAGGACAGATGATGGGACTCCCTGCTGGACTCTGGGTGGATCACTGAGAGCAGTATGGAAGAATGGGGGGATGGAAGGACCCAGCGGGTTCAGGAGCCCCACAAGGAGACCATCAAAGCTGGCGGATCTGGATCCAGGGAGTCTGCACAAACTGTTGCACTAACCAAGGACAACGCCTGCAGTAAACCTAGACCCCTGTTCAGATCTAGGAAATGGATAACTTGGTCTCCATGGTTGTGGGGACAGCAGGAACTGCCTCTGACGTGAATTCTGGTGACCCTGATTTGATGACTTCTCTTTGGTGGGGAGGTCCACGGGGTACACAGAGGATGGGGAAACAGGATTATCTGGATAAGACTTGATAGGCTATGGTCATATGGTGGGGGAGGAGGTCCCCTTCTGTTAGAGG
>CAJRSG010015538.1:0-10880 GCA_907169655.1 Acomys percivali
AAATGCTCAGTACTACATATTTTTTGTTTTCTTTTCATCACTAATTCTCTTTTTTACTCTTCTTGGGAGTTGTAGATGGATGATAAGCTTTGAACAAACAACATATATTCTATTTCTGCACACTAGAAACTTTCTGCAAATTATTGGCACTTACCGCCAAGACATAAGTCTCATTGTGTGAAATAACTCCTAAAATGGCAATACATAATAAATTAGACCCAAGAGTTTATAGAGTTGAAAAACAGAAGAGTATAGTCCTTTCAGACTTCTGGCTGTAGTTATTAAAACTCATAACTGAAATCACCTATGACAGTGAAATTTTATTTGACAAGTATTCTATGTAAGTCATATAAATGAGCTAAATTACACTAAAGAGTAAAGGAAATTTTACATATCATGGAAAATGTATAATTTCCTAATTAAAAATAACATTGAAGCATAACAAGCATGTAAAAACAGAAATTTATGAAATCTAATGAGTAAGGTGAGTTCATATTCTCAGACACTCATATTCTCTTATAAGTTAAACAGTAATATAAATGACCATCGTCCATACCATTAACGTCAATACCTGGGCCAGCATATGGATGGTTCATCTCAGGGCTTCCAAGAAGCATAAATGCAACAGGCTGCAGCAGGTAAGAGAGTTGCTGTCTTTTTCTCGATTCTTTCTGCCTCTACAGACTCAGAGCAGTGCACTACCTGGAGAGAGTTTGTAATAGTGTTTACGTTATTTTATTTCAACCACAGCACATGGTAGATCCATTCAAAGGTTGTTTTTAGAACCAAAAGATTCATGAAGTCACAGACCAATAAGAAATTAGTGAAGTTCACTTCAAACAAGCAGTACCAACAGGTAATTAGAGTTCAGTTGTATGATTGCACGCTCATAAATTTTAATCCAAATGTTCTTTTGCCATCAAAAGCAGAGAATGGAGATTATATTGCCTGCCTTTAGATCCCTATAACCTAACACGGAATCCTTATCTACCCTTAGGGGAGCCTATTATGATCACTCGTTTCTGGACAGATCAGGGTCCCCCTGCTCCACCTGTAGCACAGCTCCAAGATAGATCGATCTATAGATAGATAGAGAGGGGGGATTGAATAGGAGGGTACTAGGAGAGATTGAGAAGGGCAAGGGAGGGGTTCAGTAAATAAAACGGACATTTGGCCAGGAAGGCTTTCTGTTTCTGAGATTCTGATCACTGTCCAGAGAAACTGAGTAACCTGTGTGTGTCTGTGTGTGTGTGTGTGTGTGTGTGTGTGTGTCTGTGTGTGTGTGTGTGTCCTAGAAGTGAGCTAAGCCAGCTCTGGTTGTACAAGAGACTCCACTACCAAAACTATGGAGGTGCAAGAGTGACCTTGTGCACAAACAAGGGCAGCCAGACAGGAGCTGTTTTCCACATAAACCCAGATCCAGCCCCTGCTGCAGATCCTGTGTAAAGAGGTCCAGTCACCCTGGCCAACATGGCCATCTAGAGAGGATCTGGAGCCTGTGCTTGCACAGTCCTGCTGGCCAAGTCCGGTGGCGTTCGGTATTGGCCGTGGGTTACAAGGACCCTGCTTGTTCCTATATGTCTCCTTGCCCAAGAAGAGCTCAGGAGAACTGCATCCTCCCTGTCCTTCCAAAGAGAGTGCACCTCCTCATCAGGACCCATACTGCCACCTGCAGGCATGCAGGGGAACTGAAGCAGATATCATTAAAATAATTCATCTTGATGGGAGCAGTGCACAGGAGATCTAAGGAACAGCAGGTGATGGGCACACACCTCAGACCTTGCAGAGTCAAAAAAAGCAACAGGCTGTTACAAGACTCTAGCATCGCCATCAAGCCTTTATTCCTAGACAGGCCTGAGATGCATTTCTGGGCAGGCTGCAGGATTTCCCAAAGGGAAGTGGGTATGAGCTTGGGTGCCTGCTTGTATTCATGGTGGGACCACGTGGGTTTTGAAGGGTAGGTTATGGGAGGATGAGGTAGGATGGGGTGAAGAAGGGAGATGGGCAGGAGGAGGCAGGCGCAGGTCAGGAGGACTCCTGGGACACAATGCACCTCCCTGACACACACACCACTTAGGACACACGGCAGCCCCTGAAGGGCTTGTGGGCTGGAGAATGGTTGAGAGGACGTGTTCCTGTAGGCTACCCTCAGGGAACTCAACAGAAACCCTCAGTCCAATCTAGACCCTAGGGGAGGAGCCTTAGAAACACACCAAGGGTATAGCCATGCCCCCTGGAAGACCTAGCAGCTCTGTGCATAACTCCACCCACTCTGGTAACCACTAAAGTTGCCAGGCTTCTTCTCCTGGGTGTGCTGACACTTGTGACCATGGGCACAAAAAATATTCCTGGTTAAGGGCACAGGGGAACTTTGACAGATGCCATGAAGCAGAGGACCACCTGCCTCAGGGGCCACTGAGCCCAGCACTGGCTTCTCACCTGGCAGTAGGAGGCTCCCGGTGGATACTAGGGAAAGGGCTGGCTGCCTTGTGCGCACTGGTGAGGGCTCCCGTTTTCCAAGTGTTCATGCCTGTGGACCCAGGTGTGTTCCTTCCTGTACACTGCCACCTGGACTCTGGGGGGAGGAACAACATCAGCAGATGCCCCGTGAAGGCCGCAGACATCTTTCAACCTGATGCAGAGCCAGATCAACCATGCCGCTGATGTGACAACAAGGACATGTCAAGAGAAGAGTTCCATCCCAATCTGCGCGCTTGCCTAACAGGCCCTGGCTTGAGCCCCCAACCCAACCACCTACTAGGCAGCGCAAGGCAACAAGGTAACCAGGCAACCATTCTGAGCTGTCAGGAAGTCTGTCACAATATCTCTCTGCTTCTCAGGCCTCCAGCCCTCCCACAGCCCCAGACCACCCTACCCGCTCTGCACTGCTCAGGACATGTCACACTCTTACATTCCTTTCTCCAGAGTCCCCAAGTGGTTCTCAGACATGGATCTTTCTTCTGTGTCCTCCCAAGACACCCACCTACCTCGCTGTGGCCAGGGCTCAGCACAGATACAGCTTGCAGCTCTCTCAGGAGCGTCAAGTAAACCAAAGGGCACCTAGAAAGGAGGCAGAAGGAGCAATTTTCACTTGTCCAACCAGAAGACACCCAGCTTATACCTACTCCTGAGTTCTTCTGTCACGTCTCCATTTTTTCCTAGAGGTTTTACTTATTTTATGTGTGAAACCTCTATTTCCATGTGCACCTGCCTGCATTCTATTATATATGACTGTGAGCCATTGAGTGTTTGCCCTGAAATTAAACTCAGGAAATTTAGAAGAGCAGAGTTTCATAGCCACTGGTTCATCTCTCCAGTCCACTAACAAAGGTCCCAGGCTCCAAATAACATCAGGCACTATCATCCTTTCTCTTTAGGACACAGACAACTATTTCTAGCTAGAAAAAATGGGTCCCGTCAATAGGCTACATACAAAAACATTCTAAAAGACATACACACATCATCTACAGATCCTCGTCCCCTGTCTTTCATAGTAGCTCCTTTTCTCTTGAGTTCACCCTTTCCATCTGTGATCTACACGGTTTCAGCCACAGTATCCGGGGTATATAGGTCTGTGTGGGACCAAGTAAAATATAGAATGTGATCACTGGGCAAATGCTTGTCACTCTCCAGCAGGAAGCCTTCCTTCCTGTAGCACTGAGTCTCCAAGGGCTCAGCTGCCCACAGCCAAGATATTCCAGGATGGCCCCTAGAAGAAGACCACTCTCTCAGCATCCTCAAGACAGCCCTGCCATTGCCATCGATTCCCAACTATCTCACTCTTGGAAGCCTACTGCAAGCATCCACTCTGATGCTTCAAAGTGAGTTCCAACTGGATTGAGCCTGCTCTGAGTTCTCAGAGGTGCCAGGCTGGCAGGTAACTCCAAAGGAAGGTTCCTGCCACCTTCCACATGGTTGGCACTCAACAGGTCCCATGTCACTCAACTGGTCTCATGGACCTTCACAAGCTCAACCCAGCCACCCTGGAATGCTGGCGACCTTGAGCTTTGGCGAAAGGGTTACGAAACCCTAAAGGGCTTCCTCTACTTGCAATCCTGTCCTTCTGATGATCACCTCTGACATAAACACCATAATAATTGCTACACACTTGGTCCTCTATGGACTTGCCTCTGGCCTCTCACATCCTAGTTTCCATCCAGGACACACACATACACACACACACACACTCACACACACACACACACATATCCTGCAATCTTCTAGGGCACACATTGTGGCACCCGTGACTTCTCTCTTTTTCCACATGTGATCCCTGGACAGGGCAGGGCAGGACAGGGTAGGGGGCCTTGCCGACCAGTGAACTTATTCTCCCTGTTATGCCAGGTGAGCTAGTCAGTCAGGAGAATCCAGAAGTTTGTTGCCCACAGGGATGCTGAGCATCACAGTGAAGAGGCTTCAAAATGTAGCTGGCCTGGATGGTAAGCTGACTGCCTGGTCTCTTTGGGGAATCCTTCAGAACACACCCTCCTCTGGCAGCTTCTCTTGAGATTCACCCCAGAATACAACACTGCCTTGGGCTCCTACCCACTAGGTGCACACAGCAAGGTTGCATATGACCATGATTGTGCCTTACAGACCTCTTGAAGGATTGTGGGATATCACATTTTTCCTGACAGATCAGGTTCCTGAGATCCACCTTGAGCACAGCTGAGAGAGAGATAGACAGAGAGAGAGAGAGACAGAGACAGAGACAGAGAGACAGAGAGATATAGAGAGAGAGACAGAGAGAGAGAGAGAGAGAAAGAGAGAGAGAGAGAGGGAATAAAGGGGAAGAGCGCACTTTGAATAAGAAACAGAAGGAAAGCCCAAGAGAACTCGAGGCAGTATAGAAGGGTATGAAGGGAAGTAGAGGAGGGCAGGGAAGGGCATCAATAAATAAAATGGACATGTGGAAGGAAGGCTCTCTGTCCCTAATGTCCTGATCACAACCCAGAGACACTGAGTAGCCGGTGTGCCTCTGTGTGTGTGGATGTGTGTGCGCGCACACATATGTCTGTCCATGCCTTTGTGGCTTAGAAATGAGCTAAGGCAGCTGTGGGTACTGCGGGGACTACTTAACCAAAAGTATGGCGGTGCAAGGGTAGCCATGGGCACAAACAAGCGCAGGCAGATAAGACCTGTTTTCCATACATAAACCCAGATGCAGCCCTTGATGCAGGTCCTATGTAGAGACGTCCAGTCTCCCTGGCCAACATGGTTGCCTAGAGAGACCTGGGAAGCTGTGTTTGCACGGTCCTGCTAGCCAAGCCATGTGGCATTCAGTTTTGGCTATGGGTCACCAGGACCCTGCTTCTTCTCTCAGGTCTCCTGGCGCAGAAAGGCCCCAGGAGACCCACGTCCTGCCTATCCTGTCAGGAGAAGAGCACCTCCCTCTATGGACTGCTGTCTTCATGCACAGACAAGCAGGGGAACTGCAGCAGTGATCACCAAAACAATTCTGCTTGATGGTGATGCCAAATGTGGAGGGTGATGCTAACCATGGAGGGTGATGGACATACTCACTCTGCCCTTCTCAAAGCAGAAAAACATCTGCTGGCAGGCCCTAGACTCTAAGATGGCCAACAAGCCTTTAGGCCAGGAAAGCCTGAGTTGAGTGTCTGTGCAGGCTGAAAGGATTCCCTAAGGGGTTATGCTGGGGTGTGAGCAGGATGCCTGGGTGTAGGTGTTGAGGGAACTTGGGCAGTGTTATGAGAATTGGGGGTAGGGGGATAAAGAGGATGAAGGATGAGGATGAAGGGGATGCAGAGTGGAGATGCGAGGGGGTAAGTGGACACAGGTCACACAAGGATTCCTGGGACACACTGCACTGAGTGGACTCCACTACGGGTACCTGGCAGCCCTGAAGGGCTTGCTCATTGAGTAGAAGAGAGCGCCCTATGCCTGTAGGCTACCCTCATGGAACTCTACAGAAACCCTTCAGCCAATCTAGACCATAAGAAAGGAGCCTCAGAAACAAACCCTTGAACTGGAAGATGTGGAAATTAGACAGGACCCTAAGCAGACCCAGGAGCCCTGTGCCTAACTCCACCCACTCTGGTGACCACTAAAGATGCCAGGCTTCTCCTGGGTGTGCTGACACCTGGGACACAAGACACGATCCAGCTTCAAGATCAAGGGGGCTTGCCCCCAAGGACTTCCAAGGTTGACCCAGGTCTGATAGGGCAGAAATAGGGTGATGGTTGTCGTGGTGTCAGAGAGCTCAGGACAGATACCACAAGGGTGAGGGTCAACTGCCTCAGGGTGTCCTTGAGCCCAGCACTGGCTTCTCATCTGGCAGGAGGAGGCTCCGGGGTGGATGCTGGGAAAAGGGTAGGGCGCTGTGAGCCCACTGGTGAGGGCTCCAGTATTTCCCGCCTTCATACCCTTGGACCCTGCCATCTGGAGTCTGGAGGGAGGAACAACCCTTCCCTGAGGGGCTGGCGACATCTATAATCTTGCTGCAGAACAAGGCCAACCAAGCCCCTAATGTAAGAACAAAGACATATCAAAAGAAGAAGCATTCCATCCCAATCTACCCACTTGACCACAAGGCCATGGCTTTGATCCCAAACCCTAACCACCTACTAGGTCCCACCCGGCAACCAGGCAACCAGGTAACCAGGCAACCAGGCAACCATTCTGAGCTCCCAGAAAGTCTGTCACAATCTCTCTCCTCTCCTCAGGACTCCACCCCACCCACACCCCCAGACCACAGGGTACCACTCAGAATACTTCACTCTCTTTCCTTACTCCAGAGTACCCGAGTAGTTCTAAGATATGGATCTTTCTTTTTGCATCCTCCTTGGATACCCACCTACCTCCCTGTGGCCAGGGACAGGCACAAGTAGAGCTTGCAGCACTCGCAGGAGAGTCAAGTGGAACAAAAGGCACCTAGAAAGGAGTCAGAAGGAGCAATCTTCACTTGTCTACAAATCTTTTACTTGTCTACCTACAGAGGTAGGTGAATCTCTGTGGGTTTGAGGCCATCCCGGTCTACAAAGTGAGTCTAAGAAGCCAGGTCTATTAAACAGAAAAACTCTGTCTGGGAAAAACTTAAAAAGAGAATTTTTTTAAAAGTATGAGATTAATTTTTAAACTATACACCAATGTAGATGATCAATGTATATATGATAATAGCATTTCTTTCAACACTAACCTTTCATATCTTATATATTAAAATGTTTCAACAGGACTGAGTGTGTTAGAGGAAACATCTTATATGAAAATCAACATGTTTCTTCTTCTGTCTATATTTTCATAATATCAACAACATCAACTGGTGAGCACTCATGAAATGAGTTAATAAGTGTGAAGTTCTTTCAGAATAAACATGGACTTACCATATGGTATTCCCTGGATAAAATATAAGATGTGTCCTTTTGTATAAAGGATTGTCACATTAGGTAAGTTAGGAAATCTTCCTTCCAATATTTCATTGATGTAATGTTTTTACTAACAACTCAAACAATGGGAAAATGTAGAGGGAAAAATGTATCTTGCCAATCCTTACAGAATTGAATATTTCTCAAATACATACCTAAATTTAAGTAGTATAATTACAACCTCCAAATTGCTTTTTAAAAAGAATATGCTTGGTGGAATGCTTTTTTCATAAAAAAAAATTCCATGGCCTTCAAACTAGTTTTAAGTACTTTAAGGTACAAAATCTTGATGAAATACAAGTTAATAGATCATCTTAATAACTTACCCCAATTAAATTATATTTTACAGAGTAAATCCTATTAATTATTCAGATGAACTTGTCTTCTCATAACTTTCTGCACATTCGGCCTTCACTAATATTCCTCACGATGAATTTCCATCCTCTTTACATTTCTGTTTCAATTGAGATCGCAGAGAATTTTAAGAGCTCATGAATGTGATTTCTTCAAAATATAATATGATTACACCATATGCTTTTAATTTTTTAACCCAAAAGTCACATTTCTTCACTCATAAACCCTTCAAATATTGCAATTTTGGAATTTCAAGGAATAATCTCTATTTCTGTGTGTGTGTGTGTGTGTGTGTGTGTGCGCGTGCCACTAGAGACTTAATGTACATTTGTGGATTTTTATGGCAACAAATTATATTTCAGCTAAACTTTAAGTTCAAATGTCTTAGTCAAAAGGTGGTGTTGTCATACATGATTGTGTTGGTCCTTAATGAGGAAAGCTATGAATCACATAGTGATCAGGGAAAAAAATATGTGAGAGTACGTGTCATTGGCAACTTCCAGTGTGTCGTGTCTCCAAACCTTAATTACTGCCTTTGTACTTAGATATCTACAGTGTTTTAAGAATCATTCATACTAGAGTTCAAACATTCAGCATGTGTATTTTTGGGGTTAGAACATTTCTCAAACATTGGTGATTTATTAATGATCATCAACTACAAAGATTATCTAAAATGTTAGTGTGCATGTTTCAGAAATGAAAAAAGTTAAAACATTATATTATACTACAAATGTCAAAATAAATGACACATACAGGTGACCACAGAAGACACTGCAAAGCAGGAACAGTGTAGGAGACGGAATGCTAGGAAAACATGAGGGTGGAGATCAGAGCTGGTGAGAGTAGGAGAAGTCGGACAGAAAGTTTGAAAGGAAAAGAAAAACCATAGATGGAGGCATCTCTGTGACAAGCTGGAGGCCTAAGACAGGGTAGGCTTCTGGGAGTGTATGGAGACGATTTAGCTGCAACATGTAGTTGTAGGAGTCATGGAGACTCAAGAGGCTGAACTCTGATTAGATAGGACTTCTAATGGAGGGAGAGTAACATCAACCCATCCACAAAGATATCGACCGAAAATTTACCCAGAGATAAATATAGAACAGAAAGTAAGGAAATTTCCAACCTACGCCTGTCACAACCTGCAACCCATCCCATAGGATAGAACCAAACCTGACGCTATTGTGGATACTCCGCTGTGCTTGCAGATTGGAGTCTAGCATTGCTGTCCTCTGAGAGGCTCCATCCAGAAGAAGATCAAAACAGATGCTTAAACTCACAGTGAAGTTCAATGATTCTTGTGGAAGAGTCAATGGGAAGGCTAGAAGGATGTGGAAGGGACAGGGGCATCACAAGAAGATCACCAGAGCCAACTAACATGGGCCCAGTATGAATTGCAGAGACTGAGGCCTCAACAAAAGACCACGCATGGACTGGACCTAGGACTGCTATAAAGATGGAGCCACAGGACGTCTCATATTTCATGGGGATCCCCCAATTAAGTGACTGAGAACTAATTCTGACAAAGAATTTTTGCCTACTTTTCAATCATTTTCCAGGGGCAGGCTACAAAGGAAGAGAATGGGCTCAGTACTTACATGACTTGATGTGCTGGGGTGGGTTGTTGCTCTTGTCCCCCCTTTTCTGTCTAGAAGAGAAGGGGGATGGAGGACGACAGAAGGAAAGTGGAACCAGGAAGAAAGAGACCTAATTTCAAGGCGTAAAGCAAGCTAGCAAACAATAAATAAATAGATTACTTAATTAATAAATATAGGTCAGGTAGGTAAAGCTCCATGAAATCATTATTGTATATTTTCACAAATTATGCTAAATACATGTGAGTATATATTTAGCATACGTTATACATGTAGGGTGGGTGTGTTGCTGTGTGTGTGTGTGTGTGTGTGTGTGTGTGTTTCTCTGTGTGTGTGTGTATGTGTGCTACCACTAGGGAGGATGGTATTGTTCAGAAGAAGCACACATGAACAAAAACCTGACTACAGATGCAAGAAATATCTTGTCAAATTTTATATGTAAAATCATCATCGCAAATTAAGGATACTTTGATCTTCTGCATCCTATATTTATTCTACAAAAGTCATCATAATGTTTTTGCTCTAGATATGATTTGTACAAGTATATTTCAGAGATAATGATGGAATAGACATCCTTCTATTTTTTTCTGATTGTAATGGAGTTATCTTGATATTCTTTCCAGACACCACAATGTTGCTGCCCCAATGCTTATGGCAAACTCTTTTAGTTTATAGAACTCTAATGTAATGATTGATGTATTTTGTCAAAGACCTCTTACATTATGAGATTATCATGAGGTAGTTATGTGGTAGTCTCTTTACACTGTATTATTATTATTATTATTATTATTATTATTATTATTATTTGTTTTAATATATTTTGGAAATATATAACTGATAATTTTTGCATCCATTTTCATAAAAGATACCTGTACAAACATTTTTGTTTAGTTTTATACCAACCGTATAGTGGATTCTTAAAGGTAAAAACAGGTAAAATTCCTTGAATTTCAACTCTGAAGAAAAGATGAAGAACCCTGGCATTAGTTGTAACGTGATAGTCTGCTAAAATCTGCCCTGAACCCATCTGGACAAACAATTAGTGTAAATTAGGAAGTTCAAAGAACAAACATTACATATTTTCTTTAGTGTGGTAAGCTAGCTTTCAAGACTAGGATATTTTACTTAGAGTATCTATGGTCAGTTAGGTATTTTGGCATTAATACACTTTCTATTGTTTTTCACACAAGAAAACAATAAGAATAGTGTCATAAAGGAAAAACAATATCAAGAGATGGGGCATAAAACAGAACAGAATTATAGAGATCAAATATTCACTACTAGCCTAGTTTTAAAGTTATATTTATGTATTGTCTTTATGTGTGGTAGCATACATGTGACCAAGGGATAGTTAGTAGAAGCTTACTTTTCCCATGTGCATCATGGAGAATGAACTCAGGTCATAAGACTAAAATTCAAAAAGCTGTAACTAAAACATTTTTCTAGTTCACACTAAAGTTCTTTTCAATAGCTTATGGGAAAATACTAGTATAGAAGCCTAACACATTTGCATATGAAAATCCATTTAAATGACCAAGAAAGACAATAAAAT
>CAJRSG010015548.1:0-18104 GCA_907169655.1 Acomys percivali
ATTTGATTCAAGGGACATAAAGATGTTTAACTTGTTAAGAATCCGTTGGTGTCTAAAGATCTTTTTAGTCTTAGTGAAAATTACTTAATGTTTTTGAAAAGTTTGAAACTCTTTTTTTTTCATGTACTGGGCATGGATTTTACATGATACACTAAAATTTTTATCATGTTTTCTCTTGTGTTCTTATTAATATTCTCTTTGATTTTAAAATCATTAATAAATCTTGCATTCAGAGGAAAAATGAAATAAGTTCTGTAGTTGCTCTTTTCGGTCATTAATTTGTTCATGTATTTAGGATAATGATTGGTGTCCATATTGTTAATTGAGTGTCACGGTGAACAGTATGTTTCCATTCATGTGTGAAAGTTACAACAATTTTGTTTGACATTATCTGTTCCAATTAATACTTTATTTGCATTGTTGGTTTTTGTTTTGTTTTGTTTTTGTTTGTTTGATGCAAAGCCACAAGGTTTACTGCTGACGTGCGTCAGGGGGCCTTGACACTCATTCGGGAGAGAGGCAGGAGGCACACCCCGAGTCACTGTTACAGACATTTTAAAAAATTTATTCATATTACATCTCGATTGTTAGCCCTTCCCCTGTTTCCTCCAATTCTTCCCTCCCTCCCACTTCCCCCTTCTCCCCTCCCCTATGTCTGTGATTGAGGGGGACATCTTCCCCCTATATATGCTCTTAGGATATCGAGTCTCTTCTTTGTAACTTGTTATCCCTCCTCTGAGTGCCGTCAGGCCACCCCATCCAGGGGACATTGTCAGAAAAGGGGCACCAGAGTTCATGTGAGAGTCAGTTCTCCCTCTCCACTCAACGGTGGAGAATATCATGTTTGTCGGCTAGGTCTTGGTAGGGGTTTGAAGTTTACTGCCTATATTCTCCTTGGCTGGTGCCTTAGTTTGAGGAGGACCCCAGGACGGGCATCTGCCTGTCATAAAGTTCTTCTTGTAAGTTTCCAGGACCCTGTGGTTCCTACTATTTCCCCATTCTTCCATGCTACTCTCGCCTAAAGTCTCAATAGGATGACCTCTCCTCTGACCCACTTTTCCTGGTAAGTAAAATTTTTCATGGTATGTATCCCTTGGACTAGTGTTTTGATATAAGTGAGTATATACCGTTTGTGTCTTTTTGCTTCTGGGTGAACACACTCATTATGATAATTTCTAGATCAATCCAATTGTCCACAAATTTCTGCAATTCCATGTTTTTTATAGCTGAGTAGTATTCCATAGTGTGAATGTACCACAGTTTCTTAGTCCATTCTTCTACTGAGGGACACTTAGGCTGTTTCCATGTTTGGGCTATTATGTATAAAGCAGCTATGAACATGGTTGAGCATATGTCCCTGTTGTATGGTAGAGCAATTTCTGGGTATATTCCCAGGAGTGGGATAGCTGGGTCTTGAGGAAGCCCTATTCCAATTTTTCTAAGAAAGTGCCAGATAGATTTCCAAAGTGGTTGTACTAGGTTGCATTCCCACCCACAATGAAGGAGTGTTCCTCTCTCCCCACATCCTCTCAAGCATAAGGTGTCGCTTGAATATTTGATCTTAGCCATTCTGATGGGTGTAAGATGGAATCTCAGTGTCGTTTTGATTTGCATTTCTCTGATGATTAACGAGGACGAGCATTTCTCTAAGAGTTTCTTGGCCATTTGATATTCCTCTGTTGAGAATTCTCTGTTAAGTTCCAAGCCCCATTTCGCAATTGGGTTGTTTGGTTTTGTGGTGTTTAATTTTTTGAGTTCTTTATATATTTTGGATATTAAACCATTGTCAGATGAAGAGTTGGAGAACATCTTTTCCCAGTCTGTAGGCTGTCGCTTTATTCCCTTGACAGTGTCTCCACCCTTACAGAAGCTTCGCAGCCTCATGAGGTCCCATTTATTAATTGTTGACATTAAGGCCTGGGCTGTTGGTGTACTGTTCAGGAAGTTGTTTCTTGTGCCTATGTGTCCCATGCTCTTCCCCACTTTTTCGTCTAACTGAATTAATGTCTCTGGTTTTAAGTTGAGGTCTTTAATCCACTTGGACTTGAGCTTTGTGCATGGAGACAAATAAAGGTCTAATTGCATTTTTCTACATGTAGCCATCCAGTTAGACCAGCACAATTTGTTGAAGATGCTATCATTTTTCCATTGAATAGATTTGGCTTCTTTGTCAAAAATCAACTGAGCAAATGTGTGTGGATTCATCTCTGGGTCTTCGATTCGATTCCATTGATCTACCAGCCTATTGCTTTGCCAGTACCATGCTGTTTTAATTACTGTTGCTCCTAGTACAGCTTGAGATCAGGTATGGAGATTCCTCCAGAGGATCTTTTATTGTAATGGATTGTTTTTGCTATTCAGGGTTTTTTGTTTCTCCATATGGATTGGAGAATTGATCTTTCAATATCTTCAAAATACTTTGTAGGTATTTTGATAGGGATTGCGTTGAATCTGTAAGTTGCTTTTGGTTGATTCTCCTGATCCATGAACAAGGTAAGTCCCTCCATCAGCTGATGTCATCTTCAATCTCTTTCTTCAGAGATTTGAAGTTTTTTTCGAACAAGTACTTCACTTGCATGGTTAGAGTTACTCCTAGATATTTTATATTGTTTGTGGCTATCGTGAAGGGAGTAGTTTTCCTAATTTCTTCTTCTGCCTGTTTGTCATTTGTATACAGGAAAGCTACTGACTATTTTGAGTTTATTTTGTATCCTGCCAATTTGCTGAAGGTGTTTATCAGCTGTAGGAGTCCTTTGGTGGAATTTGGGGGGTTATTTATATACACTATCATATCATCTGCAAATAGGTATAATTTGACTTCTTACTTTCCCATTTGGATCCCGTTGATCTCCTTTTGATGTCTTATTGCTTTGGCTAGAACTTCAAGAACGATATTGAAGAGATATGGGGAAAGTGGGCAGCCTTGTCTGATTCTCGATTTTAAAGGGATTTTCTTGAGTATCTCTGCATTTAATTTAATGTTGGCTGTTGGTTTGCTGTATAGAGCTTTTATTATGTTTAGATAAGTGCCTTGTATTCCCGATCTCTCCAGAACTTTAAACATTCATGGGTGTTTGATTTTGTCAAATGCTTTTTCTGCATCTGAAGAGATGATCATGAGGTTTTTCTCTTTCAGTTTGTTTATATGATGGATTACATTGATGGATTTCTGTATGTTAAACCATCCCTGCATGCCTGGAATGAATCCTACCTGGTCATGTTGAAGGATGTCTTTGATATGCTGTGGTATTCGCTTTGGGAGTATTTTGTTGAGTATTTTTGCATCAATGTTCATAAGAGAAATTGGTCTGAAATTCTCTTTTTTTGTTGGATCTTTGTGAGGTTTAGGTATCAATATGACTGTGGCCTCATAGAAGGAATTTGGTAATGTTCCATCCATTTCGCTCTTTCGGTATAGCTTGAATAGTATTATTATTAGGTCCTCTTTGAAGGTCTGGTAGAATTCTGTGCTGAAACCATCTTGGCCTGGGCTTTTTTTTTTTTGTTGGGAGACTATCAATGTTTGCTTCTATTTCTATAGGCTAAATAGGGCTATTTAATTTGTTTATCTGGTCTTGGCTCAATTTTGGGAAATGGAATCGGTCAATAAATTTTTCCATTTCCTTTAAATTTTCAAATTTTGTGGCATAAATGCCTTTGAAGTAGCATCTTACGATTTTTTGTATTTCTTCGGTGTCTGTTGTTATGTCTCCCTTTTCATTTCTGATTTTGTTAATTTGGATAGTGTTTCTCTGTCTTTTAGTTAGATTGGCTAACGGTTTGTCTATCTTGTTAATTTTCTCAAAGAACCAGCTCTTGATTTTGTTGATTCTTTGGATTGTTCTCTTTGTTTCTAATTTATTGATTTTAGCCCTGAGTTTGATTATTTGTAGGCGTCTACTCCTCTTGGGTGTTTCTGCTTCTTTTTTTTCTAGACCTTCCAGATGTGTTGTTAAGTTGTTTATGTCAGAAGATTCCATTTAATTTTTAAAGGCACTTAGTGCTATGAATTTTCCTCTTAGCACTGCTTTCAATGTGTCCAACAACTTGGGTATGTTGTTCCTTAATTTTCATTGAATTTCCGGAAGTCTTTTATTTCTTCCCTTATTTCTTCCGTTACCCATATGTCATTAAGTAGAAAGCTGTTTAGTTTCTACGTGTTAGTATGCTTTTTGTTATTTCTGTTGTTGTTGAAGTCCAGCCTTAGACCATGGTGATCTGATAAGATACAAGGTATTATTTCAATCTTCTTGTATCTGTTGAGGTTTGCTTCATGACCAACTATGTGATTAATTTTAGAGAATGTTCCATGGGATGCTGAGAAAAAGGTATACTCCATTGCGTTTGGGTGGAAAGTTCTGTAGATATGTTTTGGATCATTTTGACTCATGACATTGGCTAATGAGGTTATTTCTCAGCTTAATTTTTTAATCAAAGACCTATCCTTGAGTGAAAGTGTGGTATTGAAGTCTCCGACAATTAATGTGTGGGTATTAATGAGTGGGGCAAGCTTTGTTAATAACTCTTTTACAAATGTGGGAGCCCTTGTATTAGGAGCACAGATGTTCACAATCATGATGTCTTCTTGGTTGACTTTACCTCTGACGAGTACAAAGTGTCCATCCTCATCTCTTTTGATTAATTTTGGTTGAAATACTATTTTATTAGATATTAGAATGGCTACCCCAGCTTTTTTCTTGTGACCATTTGCTTGATATATTTTTCCCCAACCTTTCACTCTGAGACAATGTCTGTCCTTGTGGTTGACATGTGTTTCTTGAATGCAGAAGAATGTTGGGTCGTGTTTATGCACCCACTCAGTTCATCTGTGTCTTTTTATTGGAGTATTGAGACCACTGACGTTGAGAGATATTAATGACCAATGATTGGTAAGTCCCTTCATTCTTGGTATTTGTAACAATCAAGATTTTGTGAGGTTGTGATTTTGCAATGGTGTAATTACCTATTTCCTATGCAGTTTGGTTGTAGTTTGATGAGTTGGGGTGGAGTTTTCTTTCTATTAACTTCTGTAAAGCCGGATTTGTGGCTAGGTACTGTTTGAATTTGTTTTTGTCATGGAATATCTTGTCTTCTCCATCAATGGTTATTGATAATTTTGCTGTATATATTAGTCTTGCCTGGTCTCTGTGTTCTCTTAGGGCTTGCAGAATTTCTGTCCAGGCCCTTCTGGCTTTCATGGTCTCTGCTGAGAAGTCAAGAGTAATTCTGATAATTTTGCCTTCATATGTTACTCGGCCTTTTTCTCTTGCCGCTTTTAATATTTTTCCTTGTTCTGTATATTTTATGTTGTTATTATTATGTGGCGGGAAGATTTTCTTTTCAAGTCTATTCTATTTGGTGTTCTGTAGGCCTCTTGTATGCTCGTATGCTTCTCCTTCTTCAAATTGGGGAAATTTTTCTTCTATTATTCGATTAAAGATATTTTCTGGACTGTGGAGTTGGTTGCCTACTCTTTCTTCTATCTCTATTATTCTCAAGTTTCATATTTTCATGTTGTCTTTTATTTCATGAATGCTCTGTGTCAGGAACTTTTCAGATTCAGCATTTTGCTGGATGGTTGTTTCCAGTTCTGCAATTGTATCTTCAAGTCCCGATATTCGTTCTTTCATTTCCTGCACTCTGTTAGATAAGGCCACATCTGAGATGCTTGCTTTCTTCTCTGATGCCTCTTGATTGTGTTTTTCTTCTTTGTGTTTCTGTATCATAGCTTCCATTTTTATCTTCATGTCTTGGACTGTTTTAATGATTTCCTTCATCTGGATATTTATATTTTTCTGAAATTCTTCAAGTGCCTCTTTATATGACTCTTTTAACTCTTCAGCCCTCTTGTTTGCCTCCTCCTGCATTTGTTAACAGATTTTATTTGTTTCTTCCAGTATCATCTTCTTTACTAAGAACTTGAGGTCATTTTCTTGACTATCCATTGCTGTTAGGTTCTCCAGGTTGTTTTCATTGGGCATGCTGGGATCCGGAGATGCCAAACTGTTTTGGTTTTTGTTAGCATTCTTTCGCTGTCCTCTTGTCATTTTGATGGCTCTCATGTTGGAAGATATTTTGTAGTGAAAGTCATTGGTTGAGAGTGGTTAATTGATGACTGATTATAGGTCAGATGTTCTTGCCTGTGGGTATCAGGGAGTATTTCCGTGGAACAGGTAGGTGATCTGGTTTCCCTCCTGGTAATTTTCCTCTGCACTGTGGGCTCCAGGCTGAGTCAGCCAAAGTAGATTTCTGTTTGGACTTTACTGCTGTAATTCAGATCAGCAGGTTTGGGACCTAGACTAAGGTCCGCACACAAACGTTCTGGTTGTGTAGGTTGATCCCAGCCATCTGTCCTTCCTGTGGCTTTGTAGTCAACACCCAAGGTAAATCAGATCTTCTGGAGGTGTAGCTGTCTTTTAGGTCTGTCTCTATACCCTGTGAAAGTGTACAACCTCTTCCAGAATTATATGCCTGGAGGCACCAAGTTGGCTCTTGGTCAGCAATTAGATACTGCAAGCAAGACCCACGTTTTGTCTCCTGTAATGTAAGAGTGCCTGGCTTTCTCGGGTCAGGAGCCCTAGGTAGGCTCTCTCGTTCAAGGAGTGCAGGGCCAGTGCCTTGCGGCTAGGCTGGGTAGGAACAATAGGGTTGCAGAGCTCTGGGTGTCCCCCCTGGAGAACCAGATCTTCCGACAGGCCTCTGATGCGCAACTATCGTGCTAGGCAAGACCCACGTTTCCCTATAGGTCTGTGGGTGCAATCCAAGCTGATTTCTCACTGCTGCTGTTTACAGGCTCAGTCCGCTGTGATCGGTGTTAAGTTGGGCCCCAGATGGCCAGCGAGCTGCAGTCCCACTTTAGCTGTCTCTGTTGGGTCTTGCAGCCTGTGCTTCCAAATGGCCTAGGTGGGTGACCTCCACTGTTTGGGGTGGTGTGAAAGGAGGAATCCTAGGACAGATTCACCCTCCTCACTGAGACTCCTCAGGCTGGGGATTCTGAAGAATCCTCTCCCCAAACAGCGAGTCTGTGCTTTATATGCAGGCTTCAGTTTTCATGTATATTCCGTTCCAGAGTTTGTGGAGTACGTTAAGCACCTCCGGGATGTTGCTTGTCCCATGGGGGTAGGCCCCCTGTTTAGTCTGCGGCCTTTGGTGCCCCACTCCACCTACAGTTCTCAATGTCCAGCAATCTGTTGCTCCATTTATGTCCCTGGTCTCCTCGGAGTAGCTCAGATATGTGTCTTTTTGGTCGGCGCCATCTTGGAATCCCGCGTTGTTTGTTGTTTTATTGAAAAATAAAACCATTCATATTACATCTCAATTGCTATCCAATCCCATGCATCCTCCCATTCTTCCCTTCCACCCGCTTTCACCCCATTCCCCTTCCCTATGACTGTGACTGATGGGGACCTCTTCCCCTTGAATATGATGCTATGTTATCAAATTTCTTTTTGGTAGTCTGCTATCCTTCCCCCGAGTGCCATCGGGACTCCCCATCAAGGAGACATGGCCAATTAAGGGGCACCAGAGTTCATGTGAAAGTCTGTCCCCTGTCTCCAGTTAACTGTGGAGAATATCCTGTCCCTTGGCATGGTCTGGGTAGGGGTTTGATGATGACTACACGTTTTCCTTTGTTGGTGACATATATCGAGCAGAACCCCTGGGCCCAGATCTGCCCATCATAGTGTTCTTCTTGTTCCAACGAATACTTAATGAAGACATTAATATATATTACAAAATGTATGATAGTTTCATGAGATATCTTCTGACATCCATTATGATCAGGATATTCGTTTCCTTGAAAAAATTTGCTGTAGTTCTGTGTTGTACCATTTTGCCATGATCCCTAGTTTGATGCCAGTTTATGAAATATATACCTATATTACATTAATATGCGTCTGAAATATCAGATAATGATATGCTTTTATTTGTTTCAGTTTTTTCTTCTAACCATACCAAGAAGCAATTCCCAAAGGAGTGTACCCATGATTCTTTCCTGAAAGAAATACCAAGAATATTGGCTTGTAATGGCCTTTCAGAGCTGGATAGAAAGATGTTCTGGGAATATTCACATGACAGTGAAGTTCATAAAACATGTCATTATGGAAAAGATCTGTATGAAAAATACATGTGTTTCATTTCTGAAACAAACGATCAAGAAGCTCTGGCTACTCCTGAGAGAACTCAGTCTGTGCCACTCATCATTTCACAATTGGAGGCTCAGCAGGGAAAAAGTTCACAACAACTTTTGAAATACTATTCTCTTCTGCACAGAAATAGGAAAATATTTTGTAAGGAAACTAAAGGTCAACACAGAATATGTATGGGATGCAAATTTTATGAATGTAATCTGTGTGGAAAATCATTTACCAAGTCCTCAAAACTTCAAGATCATCAAAGAATCCACAGTGGACATAACACTTATAAATGTGCTAAGAGGAAGAAATCATTTACACAGTCCTCAAAACATCAAGCTCAACACAGCATTAACACTGGACAAAAATGTCAAAAATGTAATGAATGTGGGGAATCATTTACCTCATCCTCTGCTCTCCAGGATCATCAAAGTATTCATTCTCAAGAATATCCTTACAAATGTAGTGAGTGTGGGAAATCCTTTACCAACTCCTCAAGTCTTCATGTTCACTACAGAATCCACATGAGAGACAAACTTTACAAATGTAATGAGTGTGGGAAATCCTTTTCCCGGTACTCAAATCTCCAAGTTCATCAAAGAATCCACACTGGAGAAAAACCTTACAAGTGTAATGAGTATGGGAAATCTTTTACCCAGAACTCAAACCTCAAAGTTTATCAAATAATTCATACTAGAGACAAATCATATGTATATAATAACTGTGAGAAATCCTTTAGACTGTCCTCAACACTGAAAGATCATCAAAGAATCCACACTGAAGAAAAACCTTACAAATATAGTGAGGGTGGGAATGCCGTTACCCATTACTCCATTCTCCAAGGTTATGAAAAAATCCATACTGGAGATAAACTGCATGAATGTAATACCTGTGAGAAATCATTCAGACAGTCCTCAACACTTAACCATCATCAAAGAATCCATACTAGAGAAAACCCTTATAAATGTAATGACTGTGGGAAATCCTTTACTTGCTCTTCAACACTACAAAGTCATCAAAGGATCCATACTGGAGATAAACCTTACAAATGTAATGAGTGTAAGAAATTCTTTACTTACTCTTCAACTCTCCAACGTCATCAAAGAATCCATGCTGTAGATAACCCTTACAAATGTAATGAGTGTGGGAAATCCTTTACTTGCTCTTCAAATCTCCAAGATCATCAAAGAATCCATACTGGACATAAACCTTACAAATGTAATGAGTGTGGGAAATCCTTTACTTGCTCTTCAACTTTCCAATGTCATCAAAGAATACATACTGGAGATAAACCTTACAAATGTAATGAGTGTGGGAAATCCTTTAATCAGTCTTCAACTCTCCAACGTCATCAAAGGATCCATACTGGAGATAAACCTTACAAATGTAATGAGTGTGGGAAATCCTTTACTCTCTCTTCAACTCTACAAAGTCATCAAAGAATCCATACTGGAGCTAAACCTTACAAATGTAATGAGTGTGGGAAATCCTTTACTCAGTCTTCAACTCTCCAAGGTCATCAAAGAATCCATACTGGAGATAAACCTTATAAATGTAATGACTGTGTGAAATCCTTTACTCAGTCTTCAACTCTCAAACGTCATCAAAGAATCCATACTGGAGCTAAACCTTAAAATGTAAAGAGTGTGGGAAATTATTTACCCAGTACTCAAATCTCCAAATTCATGAAATAATTCATATGTGAGACAAACCATGTAATTGTAATAACTGTGAGAAATAATTTACAGTGTCCTCAAATCTTAAAGTTCATCAAAGAATCCATACTCGAGAAAAACCTTACAGTTGTAATGAGTGTGGGAAATCCTTTATGCAATATTCATCTCTCCAAATTCATCAAAGAACCCATAGCGGAGACAAATCATATAAATATAATAAGGGTGGTAAATCAATTACATAGTACTCATCATTTCAAGATCAGCAATGAATTCACACTGGGGAAAAATCTTACAAATATAGTGAATCTGGGAAATTCTTTACTTCACCCTCACCTTTCCAAGTTCATCAAAGAATCCATACCTGAGAAAACCTTACAGCTGTAATGAGTGTGGGAAATCCTTTATGCAATATTCACCTCTCCAAAGTCATCAAAGAACACAAAGCTGAGACAAATCATATAAATATAATAAGGGTGGTAAATCATTTACATAGTACTCATCATTTCAAGCTCACCTCTGAATTCATACTGGGGAGAAACCTTACAAATAGAGTGATCTTGGAAATTCTTTACTTCATCCTCACCTTTCCAAGTTCATCAAAGAATCCATACCTGAGAAAAACTTTACAGATATAAAGAATGTGGGAAACCCATTACCAACTCCTCAAGTCATCAAATTCACTACAGAAACCTCACTGGAAAGAAAAATTACAAATGTAAAGACTGTGGCAAGTGTTTTACCTTGACTTCACATCTCCAAGTTCTTCAAAGAATCCATACTAGAAAGCAACCTTATAAGTTTAATATAGGAAATACTTTTGGGAGTCCTAAACTCTTCAAGCCCACCGCAGAATACATACCCAAGTCATACCTTATTAATGTAAAGAATGCAATGTCCTTTACTCAGAAATCATATCTTCAAAGACATCAGATCATGCAAACTGGAGGCACACTACTTTAGGACAAGCTAAAACATTAGAGCACATAGAGATTTCCTATAAGAGTCTAACTTGATAGGGAATACTATCCCAGAATTCATTTGAGAAAAATGGTTTTTAAGTCAGAAAAATGCTTGTAAGTATTTAAACAACATTGAAATCATAGCTATTCTCAAAAAACCCATACCAGGACTCCTAATACTTGGTAGAAGTTGGAAAAATTTTACCACAATATACTCTCTATATTTTTATTACATAATTATTTGGAAAATAAAATAAGAAAGACTGTTTCATGCCATTTTAATCTGATGCCATTGATTAGTTATGCTAAAGAATTCATGTAAAAACTAAATAAAGAAATAATGTTTTAAAATGTAAGGATTTAATCCAGGATAATAGTACTAATATCTATGCTAAGACAAGCCTGTTGCATAATGTTCTATATAGTTTATTGTGGTAGAATACTGGGAAGTTTAAGATATATTCTATATGAACTTTATTTTGTTGGTAGTCTTTCTGCTTGTCATGGATTATACATTATAGATACTTTTAAGTCTGAAGCTAATCCCTTATTTGTCATGATTATTAATAAATATATTACACCTCTGTTCCATTAATTCTGCATTGCTGTTATTAATATTCACTACATGCTGTGATGTTGTTGTTCATATCACTAATTCCACAGTTCATAATGCCAACAAAAATATCTCACAAAAAAAAACCCCAAATTTGATCCCTGTCGAAAAATTACAAGACAATCATTAGGAAGAGAATATCTGAGGAGCAAAGGAGACATGGAGTATAGTGAGACCTCAGGGTATGTGTTTTGTGGGAAAAGGCATTGCCATTTGGATCCATTGTGGGAAGATGGGATTAAGGCTTTAAGAGGACAAATCTTTCTCTGGTCAATATGTTTATGGTAATAGAGTATGTGAAATATTTTCCATCGTCACATTATCCTTTATAGGAGTTTGGTCTAAAATATTGCTCCCATAAAGAATCTGTAGCTGGGGATTCTATTGATAAAATGTAAACCAAAAATTACCTCTAAAATATTTTCTTAATGTCCATACAAAAAACTACTGAAATATTATGGATATACGTCATTTAAATATGTGTAGTATTTTATGAATGGATTCATTTATGGGGGATTCATCAATATTATAAATTAACAAGCTGTATTTACTTTAAATGATCCAATTAACTAAATTTTGTAAGGTTTATATTTAACTTCAAACATATCAATGTATAAATGTGATTAAAACAGATGAATTAATATTCCTATGTGTGTACAAATAGTTCATATTATGTAAGATAATTCAAACACAAATGACCTAAGTTCATATGAGATATTTGTTCAACCCAAGTACAGATAAAAATTGCTCTTAAAACATGGTCATAGATGATGAAATGTTGATTTTAAGCCATAATCAATGCCTCAGAAGGTAGCCTGACTCTGGAACTACCTCCCACGATATGGTAGTTGATGAAACAAGCTGAGGCTATAGGTAAACTGTTTAATGTCTCATGGAGGATTTCTTTGCCCTTGAGAATTTTAACATTAGTTTGAGAAACTCAAGTTCTCAGATGGAGCTTCAACAGGATGGATTTTCCACTAGGTACTAATTTCAACAAAGTTTTAAGCCCTTGATTAGAGTAGGCATTTGTTGATGAACGTGTTTTATTGGACTCTGGAAGCTCTTCTACTTCATACATCTGTCTTCTACATTATGTGAGACCATGAGCATCAGTATCAGGAAGGAAGACTGATTGAATTGTGGGTCAAACTTGAGCTTGAATTAGAGATGTCAGCAGGAGTTCTTTCAACAATTTTTATGTTAGGATTTTACAACTGCATAGTGACAGGACTGAGGAACTGCCTCTTTTTATAATCTGTGGATTTGGCCTCTCTTCTTGCTAAATATGTAGTTCTATTCATCTTTATACATGTACAGTCCCTGAGCATTGATATGCTTCCAATTCCACAAGAGCTGTATCCCAGGACCATGGAAATGAGAATCCTATACAAACTTCAACCATCAGACTATTGCACACTCTGCAGGTTTTAGAACATCCTCTGGTTAAAATTGACAAAGGTAGTGAATTACAACTCCGTAGACTTATGCTAGGCAGCTAACTAGTGTGTTTGGCTCAACACAGGGCCAGAGGTATACCTTATTTAAGACCAACTAAATTTTCCGTGGAATACACTACCCTGACACAAAATTATCTTACCAATGCACACAGTGTGCTCTATGGTTTTATTATCAGGGTTGAATTAGGCAAGTCTGATTATACTAGCACAAGATCTGGATTCCTACTGGCTTTGAATGCTGTAGTGATTTTAGGACTAGTGACTATGATATGGATGTGCAAGTCTTTATGGAGTAGTTAAATTTTGACCAAGTGTACACTGAAAACAATATTACAGTACCAGTTTTCTCATGCTAAATACGAGTGTGAAAAAGTAGGAGACCAGAAGTCTATATATGCAAAGTAGGAAAATGAGGGAAACTGCCTATTGTCCCATTCATTTCCTCCTATGTAACAGACCTTATTTTCATGAATCCCAATTCAATAGTGCAATATGCTTCTAATGCTATATGAATGAAGCATTAATTTTCACTATGAATTTTTAGTGAGATTTGTGGTCGTGCTGGTCCCACTAGACCATTGTTTCATTGCATTAAAGTGTGAATCTTGTACAACTCTCAATCCCAAGTAATTCCACAGTGTCAAGTTGAGAGAAGTTTCTCTGGTCATAACTGCTTAAGATAGTAATTTCTCATATGGAATCTTCTGGATGGCAGCTTACAGGGGTTTTTAATAATAATAGAGCCCAGTGAGGAGATAATTTTTTAAAAGTACCTTTGACTTACTCTTTCAACTCTGGCTATTTTATGGTGAAGAAATGTCCATTTTTCCACAGTACAAATGCTCAGTACTACATACTTTTTGTTTTCTTTTCATCACTAATTCTCTTTTTTAATCTTCTTGGGAGTTGTAGATGGATGATAAGCTTTGAAACAACAACATATATTCTGTGTCTGCACACTAGAAAATTTCTGCAAATTATTGGCACTTATCTCCAAGACAGAAGTCACATTGTGTGAAATAACTCCTACAATGGCAATACATAATAAATTAGACCCAAGAGATTATAGGGCTGAAAAACTGAAGAGTATAGTCCTTTCACACTTCTGGCTGTAGTTATTAAAACTCATAACTGAAATCACCTATGACAGTGAACTTTTATTTGACAAGTATTCTATGTAAGTCGTATAAATGGCTAAATTACACTAATGAGTAAAAGAAATTGAACATATCATGGAAAATGTATAATTTCCTAATTAATAATAACTTTGAAGCACTACAAGCTTGTAAAAACAGAAATTTATGAAAGCTAATGAGTAAGGTGAGTTCATATTCTCAGACACTCATATTTTCTTATAAGTTAAACAGGAATATAAGTGACCACCATCCATACCATTAACGTCAATACCTGGGTCAGCATATGGATGGTTCATCTAAGGGCTTCCAAGAAGCATAAATGCAACAGGCTGCAGCAGGTAAGACAGCTGCTGTCTTTTTCTCGATTCTTTCTGCCTCTACAGACTCAGAGCAGTGCACTACCTGGAGAGAGTTTGTAATAATGACACATTTAAGCAGTTCCTCTCTTTGCATGATTGTGAATCATCAGTGTTGATCATTCCTTATCCTCTTAGTCTGATATTTTTGAAGACATACATCAAGAAATCAGTGTTGGAATATGATGTGAAATTACTATATCATACATGCAACTCATACTGTGTGAATATTGATATGATAAAATTGGTGAAGTTATATACAGATATATTAAAATAGATTAAGGTAAACAAGGCTAACTTAACTTTATGTCTTTTATAATGGAGTAGAGAAAAAACTGTGATAGCTGCATCCTCCGTGCCTCTGTTCCTACTATGAGAATATATTACTACATGACTATTTAATATCACTAAAATCATAGTAATAAATACAATGATATATTAATTAACTGGACTAGATGAACAATAAATATTCATTATTTTATCATATAACAGCTGGACAGCTTTCCTATATTTATTCTAATTTAGAGTTATTCACTAGACATTCTTTCAGATTTTTTAAAGTGGGATGTAATCAGATATGCTAACAATTTCTTGTTATTCTCTTCAAATAGATGACTAAATCTTGATGATTTTCTCTCATGTTCAGATCTAGCTTCATGACTCTCAATTACAAAATAGTTTCCATGGGCAAACCTGCTTGCTATCACACTGCTTCAACACTCTAAATATAATTATAATCCGCTCAGTACAGACCAATTATAAACTAGAATAACTTCTCACTATTAAATCAGATAAAAAAGTCCAGAGTTGGAAAATATAAAGAAAAATGGGACCTATGAATTGTACTATAGGAAGTTTTTTCTATTGTAATCTTCTTTCTCTGAAATACAAGGTTTGAACGTCAAACAAGTATGGGTTAATATTATTATTTTAGTAAATTATTGTTTTATAGATGTGACCATTTGTAGCCTATCATAGATTTGAAATCACTATTGTGAGATTGCTTTGCTAAATTTTAATGATGCACCGAAACATTTCTAAAGAAAGATTACAAAGACCAGGACATCTACCTACAATAGTGTTGACGATATTTTATTTCAACCACAGCACATGGTAGATCCATTCAAAGGTTGTTTTTAGAACCAAAAGATTCATGATGTCATAGTCCAATAAAAAAGTAGTGAAGTTCACTTCAAACAAGCAGTACCAACAGGTAATTGGAGTTCAACTGTATGATTACACTCTCATAAATTTGAATACAAATATTCTCCTGCCAAAAAAAGCAGAGAATGGAGATTATATTGCCTGCCTTTAGATCCCTATCAACTAACACGTCTGCTTTATCTACCCTTAGGAGAAGATGAGCCTATTATGATGCAACTTGCTATGAAATGGTTGGTGATGTCCAGTGAGGCCTCCCCTTTTCTGAGAAGAAGGGTAGGTTGGTTAGTGGTGTACAGGAGATGAGATGAGAGGGAGGGATATGGAGAAGGGGGACACGTGATATCCAGATGTAATGTAGACAGATAATAATTAACCAAAGATGCCATGCAAAAATAGAATGGCGATGATGAAGAATCCTCCAAATGTATAAATATATTACATGCCAAAGGTCTACTTTGTAAAATTCATCTCGATCTGGAAAGATGGCTAAGTGGTTAAGAGCACTGACTGCTGATCTTCCAGAGGTCCTGAGTTCAATTCTCAGCAACCACTTGGTGGCTCACAATCATCTATAATGGGATCTGATGCCCTCTTCTGGACTGCAGGTGTACAGGCAGATAGAACTCACATATACATAAAATAAATAAATTGTAAAAAAAAAAAAAAGTGTCTCTACTTCACATGAACCGCAAAATAAGGAAAAGCTATTATGAACTCAGTGTGATCATTACTAAATATCATTTAGTTTTCGTTCATGTTCAAGAGTCTACATTATGCCCTGTATCTAAGTATGTGGCATCTTCTGAATTAAGATCAGCCTACAGTGACTGGAGAAATAGCTCATCAGTTAGAAAATGAATGTATTGTTTTTGCAAAGGCACAAGTTCAAATCCCAATCACCCCAGTGATTCACCAACACTTGTAACTCTAGATCCAGAGCTATAACCTCTTTTGTCCTCCATGAATACCTGCCATAACATGCATAGACCCCTATACAGACATACATGCATACATGTAATTCAAATAAAATTAAGGCCAGGCATAGTGGTGCAAACCTCTAATCTCAGCACTATGGGAGGTAGAGACAGGGAGATTTATGTGAGTTCAAGGCCATCCTGGTCTACAAGTGGGTCCAGGACAGCCAAGGCTACAAAGAAAAAGACTGTCTCTAAAAACCACAATGAATACATAAATGAATGATTTTTTTTTAAAAAGTCATATGTATTAACACAGAGTCATTAAAAGACAACAAGAATATACTCCTTAGAAAGTCTTGATAAAGGACAATTGTATGTAGCACTGGTAGCACATGCCTTTAATCCCAGCACTTGGGAAGCAGAGCTGGAGGCCAGCCTGGCCTAGCAGTTATGTTTTAGGACAACGAGGGCTACAGAGAAATCTTTTCTCATAGAAGAAGAAGAAAAAAGAATTGTTATACATAATATTGGAGAAAGTGTTTTTTAAAAAGTATCCATTCTAGAACTTGGGTATTAACAAGCATAGTTTATAAGCCTTACAACCTGAGTTTCTTTCCTTGATTCATATAAAAATAATATGTAAACCACGTGCTGGGGGAAATAGTAAGATCCCTGGAACTCCTTTGATATCACACTTAAACTACTTACCAAGATATCTATTCTCATATGTAAAAATAAAATGAAAAATATTGATTACACCTATACACACACCACACATGGTGTTCACACATATATGGAAGACACACACACCAAAATAATTCATTCTACGCTAATGCTATACTTCTGCACAGAAGTAAAATCCACACTTCTTTATTTCTTTTCTGCAGTTGCTCCAAAACAAAAGGCTCCATATTTCAAAACATATCTGTTCCTTTTGAAAAAGTAAAAAGAACTCCTTTTCTGCATTAAAAAGGCAACTATGAAATCTTAACTTACTAAAAACACACATGTAGTATATTCATCAAAGAAATTCAGCGGCTTCCACCATCACATATCCTTGATTTGCTGGCATTCTAATTAATGTAATGATATGTTTGGTAATTTGTGCTAAAATAATTTAAAACGAACTATTTCTCCATCCTTTAAACCTAAACATAAGCCAATATAAAATTATATACCTTTCCAAAAACCACTTTTAAATTTTAATATAATATTTAATATATATATCACAATTTAACATTTATATGAATTAAACCTTAAAAGTATCTTATGTTATAGAAAATGCTTTCCAACACAGTCCCCTACTTAGACATATGTAGATAAGCCTAAGCTTAAAGCATTCATATTGTTTTCAGTTTTCTTTTAAGCCAGGTTAATAATTTTTCATATGTTTAAATTTTTGTGTGTTTTGCTTCTCTTTTTCTCTCTCTCTCTTTTTAGGAACAGGGTTTCTCTGTGTAACAGCATTGGCTGTCCTGGACTCTCTTTGTAGACCAGACTGGCCTCAAACTCACAAAGTTCCGCCTTCCTCTGCCTCCCTAGTGCTGGGATTAATGGTGTGCACCCTACTCAATTATGTTTTTATACAGGGTTTCTCTGTGTAGCCTGGGATGTCCTGGACTCACTTTGTAGATAAGGCTTTTGAGCCTTTGCATCCTGAGTGCTGGGACTATGTGGCATGTGATACACCA